>JAWQEG010004939.1:0-17823 GCA_033782935.1 Petrolisthes cinctipes
ATAATACATTGATATATTTCTTGCCATCCATTATCAAAGAAGAGGGATTAATACAGAAGAGATGGGTGAGAGAAAAAGGAGAGGGGAGGGATAGAAGGAAGAAGGAGATTGGAGGATAGGAATAGGGTAGGGAGGTAGGGGAAATGGGAAAGTGGCAATAAAAGAGGGAAGGAAGGAGGGAAAAAGGGAGGAGGAATTAAGGAGAGGGGTTTGTACACGAAAGAAAGAATAAGAGGAATACGATAGGAAGACGAGGAAGGAATGGAAATGTACACAAGAAAATACGATAAAAGTAAGAGATGGTGGAAGGGTGGGTTATGCAGGAAAGGAAATGGGAATGGAGGATAAAAAGGAAAAAGATGTATGCAAATTATGTAGGAACAAAGAATGAATGGAGAGGAAATAGAGAGAGAGGAGGAAAGAGATGAGTACAAAGGGGAGAAAAGGAGGAGAGTTTGGAAAGAATATAGGCAGAGGGTAGGGAGAGAATAAAGGAGAAGGAATAAAAATTGGAATAGAAGAGGGAAATGAGTTGGAAGAAAGGGAGACAAGAGGAGAAAGAATGGGATGGTAGTTGGGAGAGATAAGAAAAGGAAGAGGGATAGGGAGAGAATTAAGAGAAGGGTGAGGAGCGGAGGAGTAGTAGTTTGGATGGTGAAAAAGGATAGAAATGGAACAAAATAAGAGAAAGAAACAAATGGATAACATAGGAAATGAAAGGGAATAGTGAAGGGGGTTAAGGAGAGATAAACTGGAGGAGAGAGGAAGGAGACTGAATGAGATAAGCAAGACAAGGAAGAAGATAATAAAATACTGGAACGTAATGGAAGGGAAGAGGGGGGAAGGGAAGTGGGAGGAAAGGGGAGGGGGGGGGGCATGGCAGGAGAAAGCAAGGGCAAAGGGAAGGAAGGGAGAGAGAGGTGAGGGACGCGAGAGGAAGGGAGGATATATATACTGTATATAATAGAGAGAGAGAGAGAGAGAGAGAGAGAGAGAGAGAGAGAGAGAGAGAGAGAGAGACAGAGAGATGCATGGGTGACTAGATAAGTGAGAGGTAAAGGGATATCGGAAAAGGATATACAGAGTGAGTGAAGGAAATACAAGTACCTGAGGTAAAGACTTGGAAGGAGTGTGATGTATGTGTGAAGGGAAGACGAATGAAGTGAGGAAATATATAGGGAACCAGAAAGTAAGTGGAGTATAAATGTGGTGTCTGTGTGAGGCGGAGGAGGAAGGGGGTGAAGGTTGGATCTCACGGGCCACTCAGCCTCTCACAGGGTTTTAAAGGGGTGTGGGAATAGGGGGACAGACTTGGGGGGGTCGTGGGGGTGAGGGTTTTGGGGGTTGCGGGAGTAGGGAGACAGGCTTGGGGGGGGGGGTTAGGGGGGTGCGGGAATAGGGGACAGGCTTTCTACCCACCCCAAGCCTGTCCCCCTATTCCGGCACCCCCCCCCCCCCCAGTCCCCTCCCCCCTAAGCCTGTCCCCTACTCCCACACCCCATTAAAGAACAGGTTTGAAGTCTGCCCCCCCCCCTTCTTGCCCTCAGGTTAAACAGGAGTGGGAGTGGGGGGGGGGTGCCTGGGAATATGTATATCAGACCACAATTCCATTTGGGTTTACGTAGAGAAATAAGTAAATAAATCGAGAAGCAACTTGATGTGTGTGTGTGTGTGTGTGTGTGTGTTTGTGTGTTTTTCGCATATATAAAAATTCACCATCTACCCCTACACATGGATACATAGACTACATCCATGTATGTATGTATGTGTGTGTGTGTGTGTCTGTCTATCTCTGTCTATATTTCTATCTTTCCATTTATCCATCTGTCTGTCTACTTCACTATCTGTCCGTTTATCTTCTTATCTCTCTATCTAGCCATCTATCCAACCATTTCAAAGAGACAAACGTTACACCGACGAGGCTTAAATTGGAGTGTGAGAGGTGTTTGCATATTTCAGTGATCAGTCTTGTTTTCCCCTTCCACTCTCCCATTATACACTGTACACTGTATTGTCAATTTTACACCTGTTTTGTCCCACATACTATATTGCCTCGTGTGTATTTCTAAAGCAGGACTGACTTTTAACCACAACAATGGATGACAACTTGGACATTTTCACTCACAACCTCTGAACAAAATTTCTCTGATGGAACGGAAGGATGTGTGATGGATGGAAAAGTAACTATCCCCTTTCTATACAAATATAGTTTTATGTTGGTGTTTGTGGCTAACTAAAGACGATTGATTTTATTAAGCTAGGAAACAATTACAAACACAATTTTAGCTAATATAATACCGAACGTTATCCTCTTGTTAGCAATAGATATAAACTGTACAAATTATATATATATATATATATATATATATATATATATATATATATATATATATATATATATATATATATACATACACAGGGTCTATCGCAAGGTATATCATTAAATTACACCAGAGATATAAAATATAATTTTGAGTATATTTTATTCTATAAAGTATGGTGTGTGTGATCTCAGTAAAGTACAATGAATACTGATAAAAACTATTTTAACGCGTGTTGTCAAATGGCGGTGAGCGTCAGAGGGAGTAGTAGCCTAATATGTTTTTCGGACCAAAGAGGTCTTATTTATTTCATCTTAATAAATTTTATCATGATTGCAATATTTATGTGATGTTCTATAACGTACATTGAATCATATTTTCAATGCAGAGGGATAATACCAGGCCTGTATAAATAATATTCGACGAAATATGATTAATATCTTTTGAAGGTTAGGTAAACTCCTCCGACATAATGCAAACCTGCAAGTCTTAGCATTTCCCTACATTTCACGGATTTTCTTCTTGTACAGGCCTGGTATTATCCCTCTGCATTGAAAATATGATTCAATGTACGTTATAGAACATCACATAAATATTGCAATCATGATAAAATTTATTAAGATGAAATAAATAAGACCTCTTTGGTCCGAAAAACATATTAGGCTACTACTCCCTCTGACGCTCACCGCCATTTGACAACACGCGTTAAAATAGTTTTTATCAGTATTCATTGTACTTTACTGAGATCACACATACCATACTTTATAGAACAAAATATACTCAAAATTATATTTTATATCTCTGGTGTAATTTAATGATGTACCTCGCGATACACCCTGTTTATATATATATATATATCGTTGCGTAAATTTGATCAGGTTCATTTTCTGATTATTTACTTCACTGCCACTCAAATGGTTGTTGTAGGTGACATGGAGGGCAGCCAGTTCATCCACACTTTGCTTTGAAACATTCATAGTGTGAGGTATTGCAACACTAAATATTTCTTGTGTAGATTTCAGAATGCTTAAATGAAAAATGGGAAAATAGGTATTGATGATGATGATGATGATGTTGATGTTCATAACGATAGTGATAAAAGTAATATAACGTGTGTGTGTGTGTGTGTGTGTGTGTGTGAAAGAGAGATAACTTCACCTTCACCACCACCACCACCAACAACAATAACAACAACAACAACAGCTTTGATATACAGAACAAGGGAGCTTTTTATGATTATATTGAGTTAAGCTGACAAGGCCCAGGTAATATTATATACATATACCTTCGCAATTTAAAATGACGGGGACGGGAATGAAATTTTTGCTCTAATGTAGTTTCCTTCATTTTGACGTTAATATATTATATACTGTAATTATTTTATTTTTCTGCAAACTGGGAAAAAATGTCTTAATCCTGTCGACAGGTGACACGAGGATGAACACGGGTTGGTGGGAGGCTCAGTAATTTATTGTCCTAGAGTATTTTATGTAATTTGTGTAGAGACATCACGTCCTGGAATGTAATTCGTAAAATGTGAAATTGTGTTTTGGGCTGGATTGACGCACACGTGACATCTCGTATACTTAATTCTCCAGTGACTTAAAAAAGTTTGAAATTTAAATTGTATTGGTGAATATCATCAATGCCTTTGGTCCCCAAGAGTGATGTGATAAAGTGGTGATGGAAAATGTCTGGAATGAGTTAGGTGAATTGGTGGAAGTGTTACCAGTGTGGTGATTGGAACAGATTTCAATGAGGACGATGTTATGAGGACAAGATGGGTGGTTATAATGTCAGAGAGAGAAAGGAAAAAGAGGATTTAAATAACAGTAGTAAATAAATACCTATTTTATAAAGGAGGAGGAGCAAAGTTTGACGTATGAGAAAAGAGGAAGTTGCACACAGATTCATTGTGTCCTGTGATGGAGATGCAGCTTGAAAATGATTAGAGACTGCAAGGTGATGGTGGGAGAGAGCGTCGCTAGATAACATCGTGTGGTGGTTTATAAGATGTCTTTGGAGGTGAAGAAAAGGAGGAGAGCAAGGGTCAAACCAAGAATCAGATGGTGGAAAATGGAGTGTGTGAAATAAAGGGAGAGGGTGAGACAGACACTGGATGGTGATGAGGAGGTGATAGACGATTGGACAACGTTACTACTCCAAAATTAATGTGGTGAGGGAGACAGATAGGAAAAGACAGATGAATTAAACTAAGGAGACTAAGAAAAACCCACTTTTTATAGACAGAAAGTATCTAATATGGACGTTTCGGAGGCAACTACCTCCCTCTTCAGCAGTACAGCAACTCTGTACTGCTGAAGAGGGAGGTAGCCACGTCATTGTGAATTACCACTCCAAAACTAAGGAGAGTTGGTGGTAGAATGAGGAAGTAAGAAATAACTAGAGAGAAAAAGGCCTGAGAAAATGAACTTGAATAGTGGGAGATATGCAGTAAGTGCGAGTGTAAAGAGATTGGCTCAAAACAAAGACAGATGAAATGAAAGCTAATAAAGAGAGAAATGATGAGATGCAAGAGAAGTTAAGTACTAAGGAAGGAGAAACGGAATTGTACTTTATTGAACAGACAGAGACCAAACTGGGAAGGATGTACAGTATGTAGAGCAGGTTAGGGCAATGAAGGATGCAGATGGAAATGTCCTTACAAGAGAGTAGACTGTACTGAGAAGATAAAGGTAGACCTGCTCTATGGGGAACTGATGAATGTAAGAAATGAGAGAACAAGGAGATTAGATGAGGTGGAAATTCTGAATCGAGATGTACAGAGGAATAGCAAGGAAGAAGGGAAGACAGTTATGAAGAAGATGAAGAATGGTAATGCTGGAAATGCGGCTGGACTAGATAACATAGCTACCAGTGGTGGCATGAAGGGAGCTAGGGGAGTTGGTAGTAGAGTTGTTCACCAAATTATTAAAATCTTTGAAGGGGAGAGGATGCCTGAGGAGTCGAGAAGTGTACTGATACCTCACACAATCAATATTATTATTGTCAATATCACTATTGTCAATATTTAAAGTATTGACAATACCAGCCTCACAGGGTCAATATTTTCGCTCCGCTTTTCGGACTCTCTGTCAGTAGAAAGGTGTCAAAATAAAGGTGCATACTGTCTTTTGCAGACAATATGTCTGCAGAAGAAGCTTCTACTGCCATTCTTTTGCCTTTTTTTTATTAGAAAATGGGCCGAAAAAAAAAGATAAGATGTAGAAAAGAATGGATAAAAACAAGAAAAAAGTACAGCCATACCAACTTGCTCAGTGACATAAAAGTCTGTTTGCACCTATAAAACTTTGTAGTCAATCCCAAAAGTCTGAATTTTGAGCAGGTACTAGAGGAAAGCTGCTATACCAAGGCTTGGCTATACCTGCTCACTATGGCTGACTGTTAACACTGGAATCAGTAATGACAATACTCGCTTCACACCCTCAATAAATATTGTCAATATCAGGAAGATTTCCAATCCAGTCAATACTGATTTCGTCAATATTTGTATTGTCAATACCATCAATATCGCCCTCACACGATCAATATTTATCGTCAATATTTAAATATTGACAAAAAAAAAGAAAAAAAAAAGGGCCGCTTTAGAGTGCTGCATTAATTATATTGGCATAACATTGAACAGTCGAATATCAGGTTATGAGAAAGGGAAGTGAAGAATGGGTTGAACAGAAAGGTGAAGATCAGCGATTAACAATAGGATTTTATTCTAGGACAGAGCAACACAATTGCATTAACAATGTTTATGAAGAATTATTGAGAAGGCCTTGAGTTGCATTGTCTGTGTGTGGATCTAGAAATAGACTATGACCAGGTACCGAGAGAGAAATTGTAGTATTGTGTGAGGAAATCTGTGTGGCAGAGGAGTATGTGAGGTGGTGTAGGATTTATAAACGAGGACAGTGTGCGAGCGGTGAGGTGTATAGTAAGAATGATAGATGGGTTTAAAGTAGACGTGGGATTGCATCAAGGATCATCTCTAAACCTATTCTTGGTTTCAATTGTGATGGACAGGTTGACGGACGTGACGAGAGAGGAATCCCTATAGACTGTGTGGTTGGTTTGCTAATGCTATTGTGATCTGTGGTGAGAGTAGAGAGCAGAGATAGTTAGATAGTGAGAGTAGAGAGCAGAGATAGTTAGATAGTGAGAGTAGAGAGCAGAGATAGTTAGATAGTGAGAGTAGAGAGCAGATATATTTAGACAGTGAGAGTAGAGAGCAGATATATTTAGACAGTGAGAGTAGAGAGCAGATATATTTAGATAGTGAGAGTAGAGAGCAGAGATGGTTAGATAGTGAGAGTAGAGAGCAGAGATAGTTAGATAGTGAGAGAAGAGAGCAGACATATTTAGATAGTGAGAGCAAACAGCAGATATAATTAGAAACTTCATACCATACATGCAAGCTAAACGAAAGATTAAACTATCTAAGTGGAAAAAAAAAAAAAAAAAAAAAATGGAAAATTGTAGCTGATACCCTTCTATAGATCTCATGCCACGAACTTATCAGCACCTTCCCCAAACATACATACATACATACACCTGAGAACAAACTGGACGGACGACTTACCTGGCCTCCCTCACCTGGCTGGAGGCAATGAGGTCCCCGGTGCGTGTGTCAAGTGTGAAGAGTGGGTGAGGAGAGGTGGTCCAGCTGAAGGTTTTGTCTCCCAGGTCCCAGTCATCAGGGTCCTCGACGTATACCCTCCCTAGTGGTGCCTCTGATCCTACACCCTGGATAAAGAGATAGATAGATAGATGAATGGATGGATGGATTGATGGATGGATGGATAGATGGATGGATGGATGGATGGATAGATAGATAGACTGATAGATAGATGGACAGAATGATAGATGAATGATAGATGAATAGATAGATGGATAGATGGACAGATGAATAGATGAATAGATGGATAGATAGATAGATAGATAGATAGATGGATAGGTGGACAGATGGACAGATGAATAGATGAATATATAGATAGATAGATGGATAGATAGATAGATAGGTGGATAGATAGCTAGATAGATGGACAGATGGATAGATAGATAGATAGATAGATGGATGGATGGATAGATGGACAGATGGACAGAAGAATAGATGAATAGATAGATAGATAGATAGATGGATAGATAGATAGATAGATAGATAGATAGATAGATAGATATATATATAGATATATTATTGACCACCAAAATACAAGTCTTATATAGTCACAGTAAAAATAATTGTCCAACAATTCCACCAACTCGGGAATCGAACCCGATATCTCTCGCTTGCTAGGCGAGCATGCTATCCATTACACCGTCAGCGCCTCTGCCATTCCAAAGAGTGAGCCATTATTTATATAGTAGGTCAGAGACGATCCTGTATCAGCGTCTCGGACAAATCAAGAGTGCCAACCCTTCCGTGCTACAAAAATGACAACACAGCACACTTTCCCTGATAATTATGTACACGCTTACCTGAGGCTTCCACAAGTAGACGGTCTTGGCTCCTGGCTTCATGGGGTTGTCGTTAATATCGTCTACAATGATAGTAATGGTATGGGTAGCAGCCAGTCCCCCAGCGTCAGCCACCAACACAGCCACGGGAAGGAGTGGATGTTCCTCACGGTCTACTGTTGCTGTTGTCTTGAGTACTGCACCACCCCTACCACTGTCCAGGTCTGTTCGTGTGGTGGACAGAGGTAGGCAGAGGAGATGAGAGAGAGGATGAGATATTAGAGAAACAGATAGAGAAGGAAGATGGAAAAAAGAGAAAGGGAGACAGAGAGAATTAGTGGAGATGAGAGAGATAATGAGAGAGAAGATGAGATATGAAAGAGAGACAGTATCTGTGCAGCTGACGTTTAGGAAAGTACCACCAAAATTCACAGGTCATATTTATTTCACCTGACGGCTACCAACAACTGACGGCTTTTATAAAAATATAGGATTTGCACCGGAGAGTTCAGCTATCATAGGCAAATCCTCTTGGTCCGGGAGTTGAACTAAAAATGAAAAATAATTCGTTTTAATCCAATACAACTTGCAAGGGATGGAGGAATCACACTGGCGTGATTGTCTATGACGAGAAGAAAACCCACACTGGCAGAGGGAAGGTTATAACCAAACAGTTTCGGTGAACACTGCCATCATCTTCACTTAAGGGGGAAGTTTTGTGTTGGTAAATCTGGAGCAACTGAATCTTCCAAACTATTCCAAGCAACAGAACACCATTATTTTTGCTCTTCTGGTCCTCTTTCCTAGCAAACTTTGGAGGAATCAAGGCACTCCAATATAACAAAAAAGAATTACCACCTTAACCACTGATAATGGTGGCAGTGTCCACAGAAACTGTTTGGTAATAAACTTCTGTCTGCCAGTGTGGGTTTTCTTCTCGTCACAACTTGCAAGGATGGAACAACATACTTGATGTCGACTGTGCCAAAGTATTTAAATTCAGTAGTTTTTAAGTTGCTTAGTATATTTACAGTCAAGATACACGATGAAATCATTGATATATATTAATAATATCTAGTAAGGGGCAATTTTTTACACATTGATGATGGTCAGAGATTAATAAATATTGTACCGGTACATTGTAGATTAGTATCTGCACCTCACTAAGTAAAAGAAATGTGTATAATTTACATCATAATAAACAGTAATAGTGTCTGAACCAAGGAAGAGAATGAAGCCTGGGAAACAAACTGTGAACCCGTACCACAATGAAAGGGTTACAATATTAACAATTTAATATTTTGTTTCAAAGTTCAGGTGAGTAACAGTTAATGTAAACCTCAGGTATTCTTTTTATAGACGATGCTGATCATGTCAAATATTGTATCATAATATTATATCCAAATGATACTGAAATATTTTAACAAGAAATTCTTTGCATTGTATACTTGACACCTGTCTTGTGTTGCAGGGTTACAGTATGTGTTTGTTGTGTCTTCAGTAATACGAGGGAAACATTTTATTTGTAATACCATTCAGCAACACCGAGTACTCAAATATTGCAGTTTTTATCACAAATAGATTGATAAGCTAAAGGTATTCATTAATTGTTAAATGTTACACAGATATATGTTACTAATTATGTTACTAATTATGTTACTAATTATGTTACTAATATGTTACTAATTATGTTACTAATATGTTACTAATTATGTTACTAATTATGTTACTTATATGTTACTAATTATGTTACTAATATGTTACTAATTATGTTACTAATTATGTTACTTATATGTTACTAATTATGTTACTAATATGTTACTAATATGTTACTAATATATTACTAATATATTACTTATATGTTACTAATATGTTACTAATATGTTACTAATTATGTTACTAATTATGTTACTAATTATGATCTAAACAGAGAACTTTCCTTGTGTTTGTCGTCATTCAATCATCAATTATGATACAGAGTCAGTTTTTCATTTAAGTAATAAAACTACTCAGCTGAGTCTGCAACATTAAACAGATGTTGAAATGTGGCAAGATTGGATTATTAAGCTTCAGTTCGTAAAGGTTACTTTGATGATATTGATAACTTAAATGTGAAGTAATTAAGACCATAGTTATGACAACCCACCATCAGGCTTTTATGTACACAATATAACGAACAGGCTACTTGAAGGAATCCAGAAATGTCCTATGATAATAATAATAATAATAATAATAATAATAATAATAATAATATAAAAATAATGAATATAATATTTATAATAATAATAATAATGTATATAATAATGATAATAATAACATTTATAATAATAATAATAATAATAATAATAATAATAATAATAATCATTAAATTCAATTGATAATAATTCATTATTATTATAAATGATTAACATTATTATTGTTGCTGTTGTCATCATCGTCTTTATTATGGTAACTGTTCATCATCATATCATCATCATCATCACTATACCTATCATAATCATCATACGTTGAGGAGTTAGAGGTGTATCAAGTTACTTTCCTCGACTTCACCTAATTCCTTCATCCCTTTTGGATCAGCCATGGAAAGCGAGAAAAATATATGCAACTTAGACCAAACTTACGGGGATCAAAGTTGAGCGAGACGTGGGCGAGGACATGGGCAGGGTTGGAGGGCGCCAGGGACATAGTGAAGGGTGGTCCGTGTCCCAACGCCCACACGTCATGGTCTGTGGCCGTCAGGGTGCCCAGGGTGGTAGGGGCGGCACCCTCCAGGACGTGGAAGATGGTGGGAGGAAGGAGGAGAGGTGGAGTGTCGTTGACGTCAGTGATGGTGATGGTGAGGGTGGCCGTGGCTGTCAGAGCTGGACTACCTATACCATCCAAAGAAAACTAGAACATCAACGCTCCAGTAATAGATAACAACACCAACACAAATGTATGTAAACAACACTGAAAGTAGTAAAAACAACTGTATAAATCTCTATAGCATAATTATAATACTACTATGATACTACAGTTCGTACATACTTCCTTGGAATATTTCTAAAGCTATATAAGCACTACAAAAGTACAAACATAAACAAACTGTTAATAATGAGTGATAGTCAACGTACCCTGGTCCACTGCAAGGATACGAGCCACTACTATTGTGCCTTCAGGAGCCTCACGGTCCAAGGCACGGCGTAGACTCACTCCCCCGGCGGTGTCCACGGTAAGGGCATCATCCCAGGAGCCCTCCACACGGTATGACACCTGCTGCTTCCCTCCCTGCAGGTGACAAGGTCCATTTATTTATATTAATTAATCTATTTATATATTCATTTATTAATTCCTGCAGTAGTTTCTTTTCAGAGGTATTTTCTATAGTGTTGTTTATGTATATATTTTGTTGTATATATTGAATATTCCGTAGTGTTACTAATGGGAATATACTTTAGTAATCAGTTGGCCCCATTCACGGGTCTATTCGTCTCTTGGCCTATACAACACTGACAGTCCTGCTCAATCGTAGATGCGCACAACATTCCCATAATTATATGAGCGTGCATCGTTCTTTATAGTTTTAAGTCCTCTCTTGATCATAAAGATAGCAAATATGTTGGTTAAGGCTTGCTATAATGAAAACTGAGGGAATAATTCTTGAACAGACAGACAGACACACACGCAGAGAGAGAGAGAGAGAGAGAGAGAGAGAGAGAGAGAGAGAGAGAGGGGGGGGGGGGAGTGAGTGAGTTTGGTGTTGTTATTAATGGAGGGTGTGGGGTATTGTTCTCAATTCTGGTCCCCAGTCACTCTGTTGTTGCTGATAGTTGGTATTGCTCTCTCTCTCTCTCTCTCTCTCTCTCTCTCTCTCTCTCTCTCTCTCTCTCTCTCTCTCTCTCTCTCTCTCTCTCTCTCTCTGTCTGTCTGTCTGTCTGTCTGTCTGTCTGTCTGTCTGTCTGTCTCTCATGACCTATAATTCTCTGCTTCTCTCTTCAACTTGAGATCCAGTCTTAGCTAATTTCCCTTTGATCATTCATGCACCAGCCTCCCTTCACTCTCCCACTCATGCACCACCTCTTTCTCTCTCATAATAATCATGAATTCATTATCTCTGCTTCACATCATTATTAATTCTGATTTCCCATATAACAAGAGGAGGACGTCTGATTCCTCCAAACTATCCCATGAAACAAATCACTTCAATGTTTCTAATAGGGGATTTGTTACGTGACATAGTTAATTAAGAGGATTCACTTGCCTTCCAATTTACCGCCACTTGTTTCTCCCCAAAATTATTAACCTTGCGTCAGAATGTTTAGTCACCGCTGTCTGTATTCAGTGTGTCCTCAACTTTGCCAGTGAGAGAATACATAAAATAGACACAGTTCCATTTTATTCCCACCTATATTCCTTAATCAATGGCTGTGGCCTCATTTACACAATTATCTGAATATGACCCGATGATTTTACAGTACTTAATTCTTGTTTTAGGGATGCACCACTAATTGCCATACTTAATATAATATTCTATCAAGGAACCTACTCCCAGTTGCTCCTGTCTTAAATAATATATAGGTTTGGCCCTTCTTGATCTGAGTCGATGCATTTATAAACAGGTGAACGAGGGTGGGTAGGTAGCCAGCCAAGTGGTGGGATGATCAACAGGTGGGTCAGGATTGGGTCAGTGCAGGATGGCAGGATGGGCAATGACTGTGTAGGGTCAGTGTAGGTTAACTGGTGAGCCGGGGGGGGGGGGTGTTGGGAGTACAGGTAGCCAAGTGGTGGGATGATAAACAGGAAGACTCACACAGTTCTATTGGTGCTTTGGTGGGTCAGGATTGGGTCAGTAGTTGGCAGGGTGAGCAATGAATGAGTAGGGTCACTTTGGGGGTGGGGGTACATGTAGGCTCTGATATATCCATTGGTGGGTGAGTGGATGGTAGGGTCACTAGGGTGGGCATTGGATAGGGTCAGTGCAGGTTGGCTGGTGAGAAGTAACTGGCATACCTCCGTGTTAAGGGACCCTCTGTTGTAGTAAGAACATTGGAGATAAACGAGTCCTTCAAAAATTACCACGAAACACCACCTATATGGAAGGAGTTTGTTTCGTGGCATGGTCAGGTGTAATCAGAAGCCTCCAATTTTCATGCACGATCACAGGGTCTTTAAGCAGGTATCACACGGGGCTATTTTCCTCCGTCCTGTGGCAATATTTAATGCTTCCTACATCCTCCAACCCGTTTTAAGAGGTGTAGAGGACAACACGAATCTATGTGAGGCAAATTTAACTTTAGATCGGAGGATGGTGGACGGGATAGTGGACGGAAAACGAAGGAAATATGAGTACTTGCCAGTGTAATAAACCCCTTAGTTGGTGAGCGGTGACTGTGGTAAATTCCTGTGTATATTACCTACCTCACATGCACATTAAAAATCCCATCAATATGTTGGATATATGTACTAGTCTTACGTGGCACTGTGAATCATTAGCTGTAAAATTATAGATAATCATCAACTTGTTTTATCCATATATTAATTGCTGCTAACTCGATCAATTTTATCTTTATTAGGCTGTCTAACTGTATACATCTGTTCTATTCACTTGTATAGACAGTATATGATTCTCAGGCTTAGTGCTAATTCTGCTTTGAGCCTTAATTGATTCTCCATGACCTTTCTTTGTATGAGAGTTTCTTTAGCTGTGTATTTCTTCCTTTCTCTTTCGTCCTTCTCCTTTCTTCCTTCTCCTGTTCCCTCCCCCTCTCTCTCCCTCTCTTTCTCATTCATGCATGACCTCTCTTTGTATGACAGTCTCTTTAGTATGTCAGTCTCTTTAGCTGTGTATTTCTTCCTCTCTCTTCCTCTTTCTTCCTTCCTTCTCCGTTCCCTCCCCCTCTCTCTTCCTCTCTTACTCATTAGCACTCTTGAAGCCACTGTTTCTATATCCACTTTTATCTGCATGTAATCTTGTTAGAGGTTTCAAACTAGCTTTTAACTCGTAAACCTCAAGGGGCCAACCAAATAACACGTATTATTGTTTTAATTAATGGAGCAGTATAGACAGTGTTGGTAAATCTGGAGCAACTGATTCCTCCAAACTATTCCAAACAACAGGGCTCCATTATTTTGTTTGTCAATCTGGTCCTGTTTCTTGGCATACCTAGGAGGAATCAAGGCGTTCAAATGTACCAAGAGTATACTATCCCTTTCATTAATTAAGTTAGAGAAAGAATTGTATATGAGTGACCCTGTGTTGTGGTCAGAAAATTGGAGGTATATGAGTCCTTCATATATTGCCACGAAACACAACCTGTATGGAAGGAGCTTAATTGTTTCGTAGCACAGTCAGAAGGAATCAGAATACTCCTCCAATATTCATACATGATCACAAGGTCCTAAATTAAGGTGTTCTGGTGTGATGCGAAGGGGTTATGTTTCATTCACCAGTCGATTACTTTCACGGACCAACACACAAGGGAACGAAACGACCGACAAAGGAAGGAAGGTACACATGAGGGGCAGATCAGTCCAACCCGGGCTTAAAAAATCAGGGTACGCAAATCTTTTTAGTTTTTCGAAGCGTTTCTGTGTGGCAGGTGTGTGTGTGTGTGTGTGTGTGTGTGTGTGTGTGTGTGTGTGTGTGTGTGTGTGTGTGTGTGTGTGTGTGTGTGTGTGTGTGTGTGTGTGTGTGTGTGTGTGTGTGTGTGTGTGTGTGTGTGTGTGTGTGTCTTGAATATGTATGAGTGTCGGGGCAGGGAATGAGAGAGAGAGAGAGAGAGAGAGAGAGAGAGAGAGAGAGAGAGAGAGAGAGAGAGAGAGATGGAGATGGAGATGGAGATACTTAAGGAAAAGATAGGGAATGGGATGTAAAGGAAGGAAAAGTGAGAGAGAGACTAAGGTAAGGAATGGAAGGAAGAGAAGGATTGGGAGAGGAGAGATAATTGGTGGGAGGTGAGAAGAGGAAGGATAAAACTCATTAATTGAAAGGAAAGGAAAAGGAATTAATTAAAACGAGAGGTAAGGAGAATGAGAATCAGTGAAGAAATAAATAAAGGGAAATGAAGAAGGGGAGAAAACGGAAGTATAGAAATGATAGAAGAAATGAAAGAATAACAAGAATAAAAAGAGGCAAGTGATTTATGGGGGAACAGAAATAAGGAAAATAAAGAAATAATAGAAGTCACTTACAGAAACAGCTATAATACATGCAGAGTGATTCTTCATTTCAGACATTAAATTAAATGATGACCTGCTTGGATAATTCTAATAAAAAATGTCTCTATGATAAAATGTCGAATTATATATAGTTTAGCTGTTACATTACATTTAAAATACTGTATTAAGGAAGGCAAAAAGTGAAGGGAAACTCGACTCCAAGCAGATCATGGAGTGCTGAAAAAACCCTTGTATATATTTTACTCCTCAGTATATTTACATTTACTCCACATTTACTCCACATTAACTCCACCTTTACTCCACCTTTACTTAACATTCACCTCCACATTTACTCCACATTTACTTAACATTTACTCCACATTTACTCCACATTTACTCCACATTTACTCCACATATACTCCACATATACTCCACATTAACTCCACATTAACTCCACATTAACTCCACCTTTACCTAACATTAACTCCACCTTTACTCCACATTTACTCCACATTTACTCCACCTTTACTTGACATTTACTCCACATTTACTCCACTCGGTCCATCCAATAGTTACATCTTCCTAACACAGCAAATCTACCTAAAACTTCCTACTCTCTTCACATTCCCTAACCATAATTATCATCGTAATTCTCTTGTCACTCATTCTCTCCATCATGTTGCACTATTCTGTCTTCCCTTCTTCACTTTGTCTCTAAACCTGTTATTGCTCCTGATATCCTGTAGTTCTTTTCACTCTGGCCTTATTTTGTCACCATTTTGATCTTTCTATATAATTATACTCCTGTTAATCACTCCAATCTTCATGTCACCCCATCCTCTTATTCTCCTACTCCACCTTGTCACTCCATCCTCTCATTCTCCTACTCCTCCTTGTCACTCCATCCTCCATTCTCCTACTCCACATTGTCACTCCATCCTCTCATTCCTCCTACTCCACATTGTCACCCCCATCCTCTCATTCTCCTACTCCACCTTGTCACTCCATCCTCTCATTCTCCTACTCCACCTTGTCACCCCATCCTCTCATTCTCCTACTCCACATTGTCACCCCATCCTCTCATTCTCCTACTCCACCTTGTCACCCCCCATCCCTCTCATTCTCCTACTCTACCTTGTCACTTCATCCTCTCATTCTTCTACTCCACCTTGTCACTCCATCCTCTCATTCTCCTACTCTACCTTGTCACTCCATCCTCTCATTCTCGTACTCCACCTTGTCACTCCATCCTCAATTCTCCTACTCCACATTGTCACTTCATCCTCTCATTCTCCTACTCCACCTTGTCACTCCATCCTCTCATTCTCCTACTCCACCTTGTCACTCTATCTTAACAAGTCTTCTCCTAGGCTATAATTACACTGAGTCAATGGGTGGATGGCTGGCAAGAACCTCTATATATTGGACAAGTTTCTCTCAAGACCCGGGGGTGGTCAAGTCGGCTTTGGGGTACATGCATGCAGTGATCCCCTCAAATTGACCACCTCATCTCACATACGTAAGGTACAGTCACGAGCACTAATAGGTAGTCAGGTGTGCTTCGAATACCTACCTAGAGACAATAGATAAATACACAATTAGATCTCCATTGGAATTACTTCGTTGGTGAATTGTACTGTTCAAAGCTTCAACTAAAACTGTAAACTTATTATTAGTACTCGTGACTGTACCTCCTCACCTTAACTCTCTCAAATTCACTTTACTATCCCTTTAATTAACTCGTCTCAACTCGCCCTGACTCACCATACATAGCTCGCTCATAGTTCGCCTATTCTCTCTTTGGCTTACTGTCATAATTATCACGTCAACAAAATTTTATCTCGTTCAAGCTCACTCAAATCTGGCTCTTTATTTCCACTCACTCCAACCCAATAAGGTCAAACACATCTCATCTCACTTGGAAGACCTTGAAGTATTGCGGGATGACTTTCTCGGGCTCACATCAGTCATCTTAACGAGAGTAATCTGCCTTGGTGAGAAGTGGATGGAGAGCAACTGATTCCTCCCAAGTATAACCGGAAACATATTTATTTATCTTCTAACAAACATAATCTCTCCAACAACTCACAAGGACACAATTATGCATCCAGAATAATGATGGACCCAAGCCTCTTCACATTGACCAACCACACCTCAGATGTTACCAAACTTATATCAGATTACGTTTATTATTACTGCTATCTCAAATTCTTATCACTGCTATCTCAAATTATTACCACACTTATACCAGATTACGTTTATTATCACTGCTATCTCAAATTGTTATCACTGCTATCTCAAATTGTTATCACTGCTATCTCAAATTGTAATCACTGCCATCTCACAATATTATCACTGCTATCTCAAATTATCATCACTGCTATGTCAAATTGTTATCACTGCTATCTCAAATTATTATCACTACTATCTCAAATTGTTATCACTGCTATCTCAAATTATTATCACTGCTATCTCAAATTATTATCACTGCTATCTCAAAATTTAAAGTTAAGGCAGGAATCTCTTTTCGGTAAATTTTGTTATTGATAGGAATCTGTTCTCACGATATATACGGTTTGGAGGATTCAATAGACGTTCACTTACCAAAAAGAAGTTCTCCCACTTATCATCACACCCTAAACACTCCCATTAGAAAGTCCCATTCTAATAACAATGGTGTGTGTGTGTGTGTGTGTGTGTGTGTGTGTGTGTGTGTGTGTGTGTGTGTGTGTGTAGGACCTTGAGTGTAAAATCCGTGCATACAATATGTGTACTTGTATTTTTGCCACTGTGTTCATAGTTGTGTGTGTGTTGTGTGTATGTGTGTGTGTGTGTGTGTGTGTGTGCAATTTCCGGTACACCGTTGGGAGAGCCATCTAGCGGCGGCAAACCCAACCAC
>JAWQEG010004940.1:0-15000 GCA_033782935.1 Petrolisthes cinctipes
ACATTCACTAATAAAATAATCTATCCTTAAATACATATAATAATAATAATACTACTATAAATATGGTGAAGATAAATATATATATTATATACTTATACATAAATACATACATAAATAAATAAATATGTTTATTGTTGCTTATTTTGCTCACTGGCTTGTTAATTAATAAGGAGATATTAATACTTTGGGTAATATTGGAACATCTTGATTCATCCAAAGTATACTGGGAAACACAACACGACTGGATGTGTATAAATAAAGTGTATTTCTGTATGTATATGTGTGTGTGTGTGTGTGTGTGTATCTCTCTTTCTCTGTGTGTGTGTGTGTGTATCTCTCTTTCTGGTGTGTGTGTGTATCTCTCTCTCTCTTTCTGTATGTATGTGTGTGTGTGTGTGTATCTCTCTCTTTCTGTATGTATGTGTGTGTGTGTGTATCTCTCTCTTTCTGTATGTGTGTGTGTGTCTCTCTTTCTGTATGTGTGTGTGTGGTGTGTGTGTATGTGTGTATCTCTCTTTCTGTGTGTGTGTGTACCTCTCTTTCTGTGTGTGTGTGTGTGTATATCTCTCTGTCTGTGTGTGTGTGTATCTCTCTTTTTCTCTGTGTGTGTGTGTATCTCTCTTCTGTCTGTGTGTGTGTGTATCTCTCTTTCTCTGTGTGTGTGTGTATCTCTCTTTCTGTCTGTGTGTGTGTGTATCTCTCTTTCTGTCTGTGTGTGTGTATCTCTCTTTCTCTGTGTGTGTGTGTGTGTGTGTGTGTGTGTGTATCTCTCTTTCTGTGTGTGTGTGTGTGTATCTCTCTTTCTCTGTGTGTGTGTGTGTGTGTGTGTGTGTGTGCGCGCGTGTGTATCTCTCTTTCTAAACACATAAAATAAAAGATGTGTTGTTGTTGTTGTTGTTGTTGTAGTAGTTGCTTGGATGAATTAATTACTCCCTATTTACCAACAACACTGTAATATGTATTAATTAGTAATATGTATTAACTCTCCTAAGTTAACAATGTCACACTAATTACTTAACAATTAATGACCGTAGATGTAATTTTTGTGTGTGTGTGTAAATTGAAGGCTTCTGATTCCTCCTGACCATGCCACCACCAAACACACACACACACACACACACACACACACACAACACACACACACACACACACACACACACACACAAGCTCCTTACATATAGGTGTGTGTGTGTGTGAGAGAGACAGAGAGAGAGAGACTGTGTGTGTGTATGTGTGTGATGTGAGAGAGAGAGAGAGAGACTGTGTATGTGTGAGAGAGTGTGTGTGTGTGTGTGTGTGTGTGTGTGTGTGTGTGAGAGAGAGAGAGAGAGAGAGAGAGAGAGAGAGAGAGTGTGTGTGTGTGTGTGTGTGAGTGTGTGAGTGTGTGTGTGTGAGAGAGAGAGAGAGAGAGAGAGAGAGTGTATGTGTGTGTGTGTGTGTGTGTGTGTGTGTGTGTGTTGTGTGTGTGTGTGTGTGTGTGTGTTTAGTGGCATGGTTCAGGAGGAATCAGAAGCCTCCAATTTTACACACACACAATCACAGGGTTCTTAAGGGGATATAGAATACTTTGATTAAATTGGAGCACCTCGATTCCTCACAAAGTATGCCGCCAGGAAACACACACACACACACACACGAAGAAAAATAATGGTATCCTGTTGTCGTTGTCGTTGTTGTTGCTTGGAATATTTTGGAGGAATCGATTTGCTCCGGGATTTACCCACACACCCAAAACAATGTGCTATAATAATAATATCCCCTTAATTAATACATACATACATACATACATACATACATATATACATACAGAGGTACATACCTACCTACATACAGACCTACATACCTGCATACATACATACATAGGTTCATACATACATACAGACATACAGAGGTTCATACATACATACATACATACATACATACATACATACATACAGACATACATACATAACACACATACATACATACATACATACATACATAGGTTCATACATACACACATACACACACACACATACATACATACATACATACATACATACAGAGGTTTAGAGTACTATAATAATAATAAATGTTCTATTTTGGTAGAGTTTTTTTAGCTCTGTGAATAATACAATACAGTACTATTACTATATATATATATGTGTGTGTATAGTAAAATGTAAAAAAATGATAATAGTAATAATATTTGTGACATGATTCTTGTGGAACCAAAAAGTGCAATTCTTGACCCTAAAAAAAATCATACAACTCTCTCTAAACTACTACTTACTATTATTATTATTATTATTATTATTATTATTATGGTTATGTTTATTATGCGTTATTATTATTCTTATTCTTATTATTATTAAAGATGATTATTATTATTAAAGATTATTATCATTATTAAAGATTATTATTATTATTACTACTACTATGTATTATTATGGTTATTATTATTATTATTATTATTAAAGATTATTATCATTATTACTACTACTATTATTATATTATCATTATTATTATTATTATGGTTATTATTATTATTATTATTATGGTTATTATTATTATTATTATTACTGTATTGCTTATTATTGTGAAATTTGAAATCTAATTTGATTATTTTTAGCACTGAATATTCCTTCTAATATTATGACTGTGAAAACTTAATTATTTTATTGATAATGAGAGAGAGAGAGAGAGAGAGAGAGAGAAGAGAGAGAGAAGAGAGAGGAGAGAGAGAGAGAGAGAGAGAGAGAGAGAGAGAGAGAGGAGAGATGAGAGAGAGAGAGACTGTGTGTGTGTGTGTGTGTGTGTGTAAATGGGAGAGTTGTGTAATTTTTTTGTATTTTGACGTTGTAAACATTATTATTATTATTGTGGGTCAAGAAACACTCCTGTACCAATAACACCTGCTGCCTGTAACACTTGTAATACTCAACCTAATGTAACCCCCTCCTCTCTCATCCCCCCCTCCCCCCCCTCCCCTTTCCCCCTTCTCTCCCAGTTCTCCCCTTTCCCCCATTTCCTGTCTCCTCCCCCTTTCCCCCATTTCCTGCTCCTCCCCCTTTTCCCACCATTTCCTGCTCCTCCCCCTTCCTCCCCCCCTCCTCCCCGCCCTTTCCCCTTCTCTCCCTGTTCTCCCCCATTTCCCCCTCTTCCCCCTTCTCCCTCCCAGTGTTCCCCTCCCCCCTCCTCCTCCCCCCCTCCTCCTCCCCCCTCCTCCTCCCCCCCCCTTCCTCCCCTCCCTCCTCCTCCTCTCCCCCTCTTCCTCCCCCCCTCTTCCTCCCCCTCCCCCCCTCCCCCCTCTAGGCACTTTGTCCACTTAGAATCAGAATCAAATAGAATACAGTATATATAATATATGTATAAATATTGTATACATGTGTAATAAACATACATATATACATACATACATACATACATACCTGCATACATACATACATACCTGCATACATAACATATCATACATACATACATACTTGCATACATACTTGCATACATACATACATACATACATACATACATACATACATACATAAAACATACATACATACATACATGCATACATAACATACATACATACATACATACATACCTGCATACATACATACATACACACCTGCATACATACATACATACATACCTGCATACATACATACATACATACATACATGGCTCCTTGTATAGATATAACTGTATAGTGTCATATTATTAAACTATTTCTACTTAAAAGAAAATATTCCTATATTGCTTAAGTCAAAAACATACATAACTTTAAAGAAAAATATGATAATTGTGTTTTAAAATACGGGACATTACAAGCTGAACACACACACACACACACAACACAGACACACACACACACACAGACACAAACACTAAGGTAGGTGTGTGTGTGTGTGTGTGTGTGTTGGAGAGAGAAAGAGATAATAATAATAATAACAACAAAAATAACAGTAATAATAATAATAACAATAATAATAATAATAATAACAATAATAATAATAACAATAATAAATAATAATAATAATAAATATTAGTTTATTAATAGGACGCTAAAGCTTTGCAATGTTGTAATAGTGTTCTGATAAGACTATATTAGTTTTATTGGACATGTTATTATTATTATTATTATTATTATTATTATTATTATTATGTGTAGCAATGTGTGTGTGTGTGTGTGTGTGTGTGTGTGTGTGTGTGTGTGTGTTCAACATTATTACATAGACACTTTTTACACACTACCAACATTTATTATTATTTTTTTTTTTTATTGTAAAGCTTGTGTTTAGAATGTTTTATTATTTATTATTATTATTATAGTTTATATTATTATTATATTGTATGTATAGTAAACTCACTCACTCGCACACACACACACACACACACACTCACTCGCACACACACACCTCACTCGCACACACACACACACACTCACTCGCACACACACACTCACTCGCACACACACACACACACACACACTACTCACTCGCACACACACACTCACTACTCGCACACACACACTCACTCGCACACACACACTCACTCGCACACACACACACACTCACTCGCACACACACACTCACTCGCACACACACACACTCACTCACACACACTCACCTCACTCGCACACACACACTCACTTCGCACACACACACTCACTCGCACTCCGCACACACACACTCACACACTCACTCACTCACTCTCTCTCTCTCTCTCTCTCCTTCTCTTCTCACTCTCTCTCTCTCAACACTCTCCCTCTTCATTATTATTATTATTATTATTATTATAGGAATAGATCACAAAAAAAAAAAAAAATAATAATAATAATAATAATAATAATAATAATGTTTGTTGATAATTTCTGTCTCGGTAATTATTCAGAATTGTTTTTAATATGGTAACTTAATTAAATCACTTAACACAAATACTTGCTTAATAATATTTGTTTTATTTTGTTTTGTTTAATTGTTTGTTTTTGTATATATTCCTGTGTGTGTGTTGTGGTCGGAAAATTGGAGGTAAATGAGTCCTTCAGATATTGCCACGAAACACACACACACACACATACATACATACACACTCTCTCTCTCTCTCTCACACACACACACATATACATACACACTCTCTCTCTCTCTCTACACACACACACGATATACATACACACAGTCTCTCTCTCTCACACACACACACACACACACACACACACAGTCTCTCTCTCTCTTCATACCACACACACACACACACACACACAGTCTCTCTCTCACACACACACACACACACACACAGTCTCTCTCTCTCACACACACTCACAGTCTCTCTCTCTCTCACACACACTCACAGTCTCTCTCACCACACACACACACTCTCTCTCTCACAATACACACACACAGTCTCTCTCTTCACACACACCTATATGTAAGGAGTCTGTGTGTGTGTGTGTGTGTGTTTGGTGGCATGGTCAGGAGGAATCAGAAGCCTCCAATTTTCACACACAATCACACGGTCATTAATTAAACTACTACTTACATAATAGTAACTTAATTTCTACAACCATAATAATAACAACAACAACAACAACCATAATAATAACAACAACAACCATAATAATACTTTTTAATTTACTAAGGGACATTTATGTGGAAAATATATATTATAGTTCTAAGTTTCTAATAATTATGAAAAACACTGCATATAAAATAGTAAAAATATATTAAATAAAATAAATTAAAGTAGGTGATATATTATTATTATTATTAGTTCTTAAAGTTGAAAATATAGACTAAAAAATTAAAATACATGTCTAATGTCTTACTTTGCATAATTATAGAACAGAATTTTAAAGTATATTATATTTTATGCATTCACAGCAATTATTAATGTCAAAATTTCCATATATTTTGTCTATTTAATAATACGTATGCATCATTTTGACATGGATTAATTTACTCATTATTTGTATTGCTTGTATATCAAACTATATTATTATTATTATTATTATTATTATTATTATTATTATTATTATTATTATTATTATTATTATTATTATTGTTTTGAAGTGTGTGGAAATCTTCTCTCTATACATCCTATGACCCGATCTGACCTGACCTGACCCGACTTAACCTAACCTAACCTACCCTAACCTAACTCATCCTATCCTTACCTAACCTAACCTAACCCAACCTAACCTAACCCAACCCATTGTATCCTAACCTAACCTAACCCATCCTATCCTAACCTAACCTAACCTAACCTAACCTAACCTAACCTAACACACATACATTAAAAATAAAATAAAATAAAACACACATACATTAAAAATAAAATAAAATAAAACACACATACATTAAAATACAATAAAATAAAACACACATACATTAAAATACAATAAAATAAAACACACATACATTAAAATAAAATAAAATAAAACACACATACATTAAAAATAAAATAAAATAAAACACACATACATTAAAATACAATAAAATAAAACACACATACATTAAAATAAAATAAAATAAAACACACATACATTAAAAATAAAATAAAATAAAACACACATACATTAAAAATAAAATAAAATAAAACACAAATACATTAAAAATAAAATAAAATAAAACACACATACATTAAAAATAAAATAAAATAAAACACACATACATTAAAATACAATAAAATGAAATAAAACACACATACATTAAAATACAATAAAATAAAACACACATACATTAAAAATAAAATAAAATAAAACACACATACATTAAAATAAAATAAAATAAAACACACACACATTAAAAATAAAATAAAATAAAACACATACATTAAAATACAATAAAATAAAATAAAACACATACATTAAAATACAATAAAATAAAATAAAACACACATGCATTAAAATACAATAAAATAAAATAAACCTTGTATCAAATAATGTATAACCTTAGATTAAGTAGCAGCCTGCAAATATAATTATATATAAATAAATAAATAAATATATATATATATATATATAAACGAGTGTAGGTATACATGTATACATTTGTAAATAGAGCAAAGTATTGTATGGACGTCAGTGTTTGTATGAAGTAAAAACTAATCAAAAAAGATTATTATTTTTTTTTTAACCAGTTCAAATTTTTTTTTTTTTTTTTTTTCTTTTTTTTCAAACCAGGCCTGGCAACAGTGAGGTCATATAGCGCCAGAAGAAGATAATAGATAGGTGAGACAGCAAGCAGGATTAATTATTGATTGATATTAATAGCTGAAACAGTGAGGTCATGTGGCGCCCGAGGAAGAAAGTGATTGTAAGGTGATGTTTATTTACAGTATAGGCCATCTTTATTTATTAGTAACATATAATATAGTAGTTTGGAGGTATCAGCAGGTACCTTAAAAAATATAGTCTCAATAACAATGCATCTGGTATATCTATCAATATTTTATTTTATTATTTACACTAAACAGTAACCAAACCAGAAGCTGTTATAACGTGAATGAAGCCCTTGTATCATTCATTACCCGGGGTGAACAAACTCTATAATACACAGTAACAGTTTATTGGTAGGTACAGTTGGCCACACATGAAACTGATAGCCTTGCTACTTGTGAGGTATTTACAACCGGAAGGAATGTGAGCAAAAGATATAGTTAATGACAAACAGACGGTAATAATATTATTACTGTCTGCCTGTCAACAAACTATAACTTTTGCTCACATTCCTTTCTGTTGCAGCTACTACACAAGTAGTGAGGTGTACCAGTTTCATGTGTGGGCAACTGTACAATGAAGTGACACAGAATATGGGAGTATGCTGGTGTGTTGTGCTGTGCTGTGGTCATAGGTAGGCCATAGCTGCTGTAGGAGAGTTGTCTGGGGCTGGAGAGTAGACGTGTGATCAAGGCGGGAACACAGTCTAGGCTTGGTGCAGCTAGGCAGGTGTGGCAGCAGGGCAGGTCTTCATTAGTCCAGAGCTCGAGAGTAAGTGTGTAGCCCAGCAGTAGCTCGGCCCTTATATATTCGGTAGGACTACGGTCTCGGATGTATCGTCCCCACGTGATCTCCTGACCCAGCACGTAGGCAGGTATTTCTTTCCCAGGGATGAATCACTGCCGAGACTATAAGGAGTGGAGTCAGGCAGCTGGCGTCCATAGAGAGGCGGCTCGTCTGGCGGCTGGTATTCCAAGAGAGAGGACTGGCGGCTGGTATTCCAAGAGAGAGGACTGGTGGCTGGTATTCCAAGAGGGAGGACTGGTGGCTGGTATTCCAAGAGACAGGACTGGCGGCTGGTATTCCAAGAGAGAGGACTGGTGGCTGGTATTCCAAGAGAGAGGACTGGTGGCTGGTATTCCAAGAGGGAGGACTGGTGGCTGGTATTCCAAGAGGGGATTAGTCGTGTCTGGGAAGGGGATTAATGTACTCACCACTTCATGGGTACAGATGTATGGCTAGATATGGAGTCGCTACACTATAATCATATTAATACACCATATCTACAATAAAAAAAAATACCACTAAATGATATATTGTACTTGAATATGATAAAAAAAAAAAAAAAAAAAAAAAAAATTACACTAAAGAATAACCAAAATTTCTGCCCGGTGTAACAGTAGGAAGTGGAGGAACCCCGGCCTACTGAACCCATCAACTGTACAGCCGGCAGCATAAATTCGCGTCCATCTCGTGTAATTAATATTGCTAATAAGACCAGATAGTTGCATTCTGAACCATTTTATATTCCAACAACATACGTAATTTACCATATGAGAACTATATCTGTCATCTCTGCATTAAAATTTGTATTACAACATCTCTATAGCTAATACATACACAGGTGGAAATGAAACGAACTTATGCTGCCGACTGTACTTGTGTTGGTGTTTGGAGGTGCCAGGCGCAGGAGTCACCATCACAGATTTATATATATATACTAGAGCAGTGGTCTTCAACCTTTTTTTTATGTTGTCTACCCTTAGTGGTGATTAGGTAGAAGCTGTCCACCCCTCACCCACCTCACCCCCAAAAAAGTCTCTTAAAAAGTCTCACATTTTATTTAACATTTAAAATCTAACTTTCATATCTCAATTCTACTTTTCCACGGTTATTTCCCGGTAGTTTGCCCAGGTTAGGTCCCGGTAGTTTGCCCAGGTTAGGTCCCGGTAGTCTGATACGGTCTAGGTTAGGTAAAGTCAGGTAAGGTCAGGCTAATTTCAAAATGCCCCATTTGAATATGCCTTATCTTGTGGAGGAAATGCCATAGAAGAAAATAGTCTTATTACTAGAATGGTCTAAATAAGTGGGTAATGAAGGTAGAAAAAACCCGTACGCAATAACGGTAATTCTTTCAATATTTACCGTAAAGAGGAAAATTTCTCTGTTTTAGGGAATTTTGACATCCACACAGGGAAATTATCATATAAAATTTTTTCAAGAGTAAACACTGGGGAAATTTCTACCAGTCATTGTTCAAGAGTAAAAAACAGGGAATTATTGAGGAAATTCTAATATTAAATAAAGTTGGGAAATTCTGCATATATTAATTAAAGTTTGGGGAAATTTTCATCAAGCACTGGTGACAAGCACGTCTGGCAACACTGCGTATCTTCCACTTGGTAACACTGCGTATCTTCCTTTTGTAAACAAACCCGGTGAGGAGAGAAGGTATTATTATTATTATTATTTATAAAGTAGGTATTATTATATTTTCCATCCTTCCTTATGAGAGAGAGAGAGAGAGAGAGAGAGAGAATGTGTTTGAAAGAGAGAGAGAGAGGAGTGTGTGTGTGTGTGTGTGTAAGAGAGAGAGAGAGAGAGGAGTGTGTGTGTGTGTGTGTGTAAGAGAGAGAGAGAGAGAGGAGTGTGTGTGTGTGTAAGAGAGAGAGAGAGAGAGAGGAGTGTGTGTGTGTTTAAGAGAGAGAGAGAGAGAAGTGTGTGTGTGTGTGTAAGAGAGAGAGAGAGAGAGAATGTGTTTGAAAGAGAGAAAAGGTGTGTGTGTGTTTAAGAGAGAAAGGAGTGTGTGTGTTTAAGAGAGAAAGGAGTGTGTGTGTGTTTAAGAGAGAGAGGAGTGTGTGTGTAAGAGAGAGAATGTCACGAATGTGTTTGAAAGAGAGAGAGAGAGAGAAGAATGTGTGTGTGTGTAAGAGAGAGAAGAAGAGTGTGTTTGTGTGTGTGTGAGAGAGAGAGAGAATGTGTTTGAAAGAGAGAGAGAGGAGTGTGCGTGTGTGTGTGTGTAAGAGAGAGAGAGAGAATGTGTTTGAAAGAGAGAAAAGGTGTGTGTGTGTTTAAGAGAGAGAGAAGTGTGTTTGTGTGTGTAAAAGAGAGAGAGAGAGAGAATGTGTTTGAAAGAGAAAAGGTGTGTGTGTGTTTAAGAGAGAAAGGAGTGTGTGTGTGTGTAAGAGAGAGAAAAGGAGTGTGTGTGTGAGTGTGTGTTTAAGAGAGAGAGGAGTGTGTGTGTAAGAGAGAGAGGAGTGTGTGTGTAAGAGAGAGAGAGAGAGATGGTAAAGTTAATATTAATGTTTGAAATAAGTAAATGAGGTATTTATTGAAAGAATTACCGTTTTGTAGCAGTGTTACCAGATCCGGCTAGGTCCCAGTATTTTGCCCTGGTCATTTCCTGTACTTTACCACGGTTATTTCCCAGTAGTTTGTCCAGGATATATCCCGGTAGTTTGCCCAGGTTAGGTCCCGGTAGTTTGTCCAGGTTAGGTCCCGGTAGTTTGTCCAGGTTAGGTCCCAGTAGTTTGTCCTGGTTAGGTCCCGGTAGTTTGTCCAGGTTAGGTCCCGGTAGTTTGTCCAGGTTAGGTCCCGGTAGTTTATCCAAGTTAGGTCCCGGTAGTTTGTCCAGGTTAGGTCCCGGTAGTTTGTCCAGGTTAGGTCCCGGTAGTTTGTCCAGGTCAGGTCCCGGTAGTTTGTCCAGGTTAGGTCCCGGTAGTTTGTACAGGTTAGGTCCCGGTAGTTTGTCCAGGTTAGGTCCCAGTAGTTTGCCCAGGTTAGGTCCCGGTAGTTTGCCCAGGTTAGGTCCCGGTAGTCTGCTGTCGTCTAGGTTAGGTATGGTCAGGCTAAGGTTAAGTCAGGTCAGGTAAGGTCAGGCTAATTTCAAAATGCCCCATTTGAATATGCCCTATCTTTGAAATGGGGCATTTGTGGAGGAAATGCCATAGAAAAAAATAGTCTTAGAATGGCCTAAATAAGTGGGTAATGAAGGTAGAAAAACCATACCCAATAACGGTAATTCTTTCAATATTTACCGAAAATTTTGCTATGATGTTGATAGAGAGAAATTATGATGGTATTGTCATTAGATTTTCCTTGGTAATTCGCTTTTGGTACATTGGAGTGCCTGGATTCCTCTAAAGTATGCTAGGAAACAGGACCAGCCAGAAGAGCAAAAATAATGGTGTTCTGTTGTTGCTTGGAATAGTTTGGAGGATTCAGTTGCTCCAGATTTACCAACACCGAATTTCCTCCTTAATAAATTACCATGTGAGGTTGAAGGTGTTCTTACACAGTGATGAATTGAGGTTAGGGATAGTTGGTTTTGGTTTGGTACTTCTCATTTAAGGTTGATTTGAGTTAGTTAGGTGACACAAACAAAACTTTCCTTCCCTTCCCTTCCCATCTTTCTATTCCCTTTCCCTCCTTCCTTCCCTTCCATTCCCTTTCCCTCCTTCCCATCCCTTCCATTCCCTTTCCCTCCTTCCTTCTCTTCCATTCCCTTTCCCTCCTCCCTTTCCTTCCATTCCCTTTCCCTTCCATTCCATTCCCTTTCCCTCTTTCCCTTCCCTTCCATTCCCTTTCCCTCTTTCCCATCCCTTCTATTCCCTTTCCCATCCCTTCTATTCCCTTTCCCATCCCTTCTCATCCTTCCCTTCCCATCCCCTCCATTCCCTTTCCCTCTTTCCCTTCCCTTCCCTTCTTTTGTATCATATTTCATGTTTCTCCAGCCAAAAGGATGATATGGGCTTGGGCAATAGATAGAAAAACACTTAATATTAATCTTAAAGGTTTAGTGTTATTGTTTACACCTGGTTTCATCATTACCATGCTAAGTTCAATGGGTACAGAACATTAAGATATAATTTTATGTTTGTTATTGAGTACCGTACAAGATAATTATATTGTTTAAGTTCCATGGGTACAGAACATTAAGATATAATTTTATGTTTGTTATTGAGTACCGTACAAGATAATTACTGTATATTGTTTAAGTTCCATGGGTACAGAACATTAAGATATAATTTTATGTTTGTTATTGAGTACCGTACAAGATAATTATATTGTTTGAGAGTAAAATAATGATGTGAGTGAATGACCACCACCACCAGAGCCTCACTACTTGTTCCTGTATGGGGTCCAGACAGATACTAGTGGTGGGAGTAATCCAGTATTTGTAATCCATTACTTCGATTACTATCTGAAAAAATATTGTAGTCGGTTATTTTTTCAATAATGGAATCCCTGAAATTGTCACTATCGATGATTTAATTTTTATGTTAAGTCACCGGAAAATGTTTTTGAGGGAAATAAATGTAGCTTGTGTAACATGTATTGCTATCCACCATATACCTATGCATATAAGGAACCTTTTGACTTTTTGAGGGACATTGAAATTTTGAAAAACTAAATCTCTATCTCAGAATCCAGTAATCATAACGGTAATTGATTGTTATTTGATTACTTTCGTTAAAGTTAAAGTAATCAGGAATCACGATTACTAAAAATCTGGTGGTATCGGCCATCACTACGGCAGGCACAGCAAGACAATACACCTGTACTGCCACCAAGGACTTCACTCTACACCTACAATCAAATATCCACCAACACTTTCCTTCCATCGTAGTAAATATCTTAGTAATATAAAAAAACAATGTGTGTATGATTTTGCAGCACCTCATAATATTAATAATAATAATAATAATAATGAACAACACGTGTATGATATTGCAGTACCTCATACTAATAATTGATAATAATGATAATAATAACCTAACCTAACCTAACCTCATAATAATAATTGAATAGGATGAGTTGATGTAAGGTGTTATTGTATACAGTAATTATATTTTGATATGATACTGATTTACTTGCATGATGGAAGGAAAGTGTTGGTGGTTATTTGATTGTGGCTGTACAGTTGGACACATGAATGGGTGGTACAGCCCAAGTGAAAGATGGTCCATTTCTGCCAATATCAAGTTCCTTAGTGCCAAATAGGAGACATCAGGGGCAGAAGTCAGTATTGAAGATGGTAATAAAAAGCAACTACCTCATAATAGACACTGGTTAGGTTAGGTTAGGTTAGGTTGGTAATTAGGTTAGGTTAGGTCAGGTTAGGTGGGTTAGGTTAGGTTAGGTTAGGTTAGGTTAGGTTAGGTTGGTAATTAGGAGGGGCAGAAGTCAGTATTGAGGATGGTAATAAAAACCAACTACCTCATAATAGACACTGGTTACTCAAATGGGACAAGTATCTTTCACCTGGGCTGTACCACCCATTCATGTGTCCAACTGTACATGTTTAGAGTAAGGATAGACTGATTATAAGAACATATTATTTAACATTATTACCATTTTGTATTGAGTTAGCACTATCTTCCCCAAATTGAGTTAGCACTGTCTTCCCCTTGTTTCCAAATGATTCAAAGAAAAATTAGAAAGAAAATTTTTGATGTATAGAATTTTGGGCCATGGAAAAATTAAACTAAATTAATTTTTAAATGATTTTGTAATGGTTTTGTAATGATACTTTCAGCCTGGCTTTCTGTGGATTGACTGACTGGCTGACTGACTGACTGACTGACTGGCTGGATGGCTGACTGACTGACTGACTGACTGGATGGCTGACTGACTGGTACTCTCAATGGTGTGTCAAGGGCAGAATCCTCCTTTCCCTTCCCTTCTCATCCCTTCCATTTCCTTTCCCTCTTTCCCATCCCTTCCATTTCCTTTCCCTCTTTCCCATCCCTTCCATTTCCTTTCCCTCTTTCCCATCCCTTCCATTCCCTTTCCCTCTTTCCCATCCCTTCCATTTCCTTTCCCTCTTTCCCTTCCCTTCTCATCCCTTCCCCTCCTTCCTCCACTTCCCTCCTTCCCTTCCCTTCCCTTCCCATCCCTTCCCTTCCCTTCCCTTCCCTTCCTTTCATTTCTCTCACTTATTCCTTCTCCTCAATGTTTGTCAATTAATTCATTTGTATTTTTTTGTACCATTCATAAATTAATTAGGTTGTATTTCGTTACAGATTTGTTGTACCGTACAAGAGATTTAACAACCTTCATTCTTCAACAACTATAACTACTATAACTACAACAACTATACAAACATTACTGTGAGTGTTTTTGTGTATTCCCCTTCCCTCCTTCCTTCCCTTCCTTCCTTCCCTTCCATTCCCTTCCATTCCCTTCCCTCCTTCCTTCCCTTCCCTCCCCTTCCCTCACCACAAAACAAACAAAATATTATAGCCTATTGTAGTTATTATACCTGTCTGCGTGTGTGTGTGTGTGTATTTTGTCACACACACACACACCCACACACAGGTATTATAACAAAAGTAACACATTGTGTGTGTGTGTGTGTGATATTTCTCTCTGCACACACACACACAAAATGTTAATGTTGTTATAAAAACTGTGTGTGTGTATTTTGTCACACACACACACACACACACACACACACACACACACACAGCATTATAACATCAATAATTTTTACTTGAACCCTTACCTACTTACTTATTTACAGGTATAAAATTATCATTGATGTTATTATAATATTTGTCTGTGTGTGTGAATGAGCGATATATATATCTCTCTCTCTCTCTCTCTCACACACACACACACACACACACACACACACACACACACACACACACACACACAGTATTTGCCTGTGTGTGTGTGATATATATATCTCTCTCTCACACACACACACACACACAGTATTTGCCTGTGTGTGTGTGTGATATATATATCTCTCTCACACACACAGTATTTGTCTGTTGGTGTGTGTGTGTGATATATATCTC
>JAWQEG010004940.1:17500-30000 GCA_033782935.1 Petrolisthes cinctipes
CTAGTTACTACACAACTCTGTAACAAAATATACAACCTAATTAGTTTATAATTTTTTACCAAACCTAATAATGAAAGATTAACACAGTATGTATTTTACCATATCAAAATTATTAACAATAATATCATATCTGTCATCTCCTTCATTAAAATTTTATGACAACATCACTATAGCTAATATATACACAGGTGGAAATGACACCAACTTATAATAATAATAATATCAAAGAAAGTACAGGAAAGAATAACCAGGGAGAAGGAGACAGACAGACAGACAGTGTGTGATAGAGATGTGTATGACAGGAGACAGACAGACAGACAGTGTGTGTGTGTGTGTGTGTGTGTGTGTGTGTGATAGAGATGTATATGACAGGAGACATACAGACAGACAGTGTGTGTGTGTGTGTGTGATAGAGATGTGTATGACAGGAGACATACAGAAAGACAGTGTGTGTGTGTGTGTGATAGAGATGTGTATAACAGGAGACAGACAGTGTGTGTGTGTGTGTGATAGAGATGTGTATGACAGGAGACAGACAGACAGTGTGTGTGTGTGTGTGTGTGTGTGTGTGTGTGATAGAGATGTGTATGACAGGAGACAGACAGACAGTGTGTGTGTGAAATAGAGAGAAGAGAAACAGCTATCTACCCCTACATAGAAATTTGAGAAGATGGATAGAGAAAGAGGAAAGGTGTAAGACTATGTAACTGCAATACAACATTATTATTATTAGGTTTGTTGTTGTTTTGTAATCATAGAGTCACTTAGTAAACTATTCATTGCAGTACATCCACAATAATAATAATAATAATCAATGACTTCTCCTTCCATAATTATAACCTGTGTAAGAAATGAGATGCTTTTGGTGTTGAGCTGAGGGCCTTGAAAATATTCCCATCACAAATAAAATTACATAACAAGGCTAAAAGTATAAAATTATGGTCTATTACAATTACTATAAATGTGGTGAAAAAAAAAAATCCTCTATAGAATAACAAATGTGGTGAAAAAAAAAAGCTATAAAATAATAAATGTGGTGAAAAAATAAAATCCTCTATAGAATAATAAATGTGGTGAAAAAAAAAAAAATACTCTATGGAATAATAAATGTGGTGAAAAAAAAACAAAAAAACTATGGAATAATAAATGTGGTGAAAAAAAAAAACTATAGAATAATAAATGTGGCGAAAAAAACAAAACTGTAGAATAATAAATGTGGTGAAAAAAAAACCTCCTCTATAGAATAATAAATGTGGTGAAAAAAAAACCTCTATAGAATAATAAATGTGGTGAAAAAAAAACTATAGAATAATAAATGTGAAAAAAAAACTATAGAATAAATGTGGTGAAAAAAAAAAAAATCCTATAGAATAATAAATGTGGTGAAAAAAAAAACTATAGAATACTAAATGTGGCGAAAAAAAAAAATCCTCTATAGAATAATAAATGTGGTGAAAAAAAAAAAATCCTCTATAGAATAATAAATGTGGTGAAAAAAAAAAATCCTCTATAGAATAATAAATGTGGTGAAAAAAAAAAAAATCCTCTATAGAATAATAAATGTGGCGAAAAAAAAAAAATCCTCTATAGAATAATAAATGTGGCGAAAAAAAAAAATCCTCTATAGAATAATAAATGTAGTGAAAAAAAAAAAACCTAAAGAATAACAAATGTGGTGAAAAAAAAACCCTAAAGAATAACAAATGTTAAAAAAAAAAAAAAAATCCTCTATAGAATAATAAATGTGGTGAAAAAAAAAACCTAAAGAATATCAAATGTGGTGAAAACAAAAAAAACTAAAGAATAACAAATGTGGTGAAAAACAAACCAAAATATATATATATATAATGTCTCTTACTCAAGGGAAATGGCGAAAGAGATAAAGTCTAAGGGTTGTATAAAAATGGGAGGGAGGAAGGAAGGTTTTAAAATTGGCATGAATGGGTGGTTAGGTCCCGGTAGTTTGCCCAGGTTAGGTCCAGGTAGTCTGCAGCGGTCTAGGTTAGGTTAGGTAAGGTCAGGCTAATTTCAAAATGCCCCATTTGAATTTGAATATACCCTATCTTGGAAATGGGGCATTTGCGGAAGAAATGCCATAGAAGAAAATAGTCTTAGAATGGTCTAAATTAGTGGGTAAAGAAAGTAAAATCATTGTAATACCAACCGGCAATATAATAGATATTTACCGAGAAGTGTCTTGGAATGGTATAAATTAGTGGGTAAAGAAGCTATAAACATCTTAATACCAACCAGCAATAGAGTATATAATTACCTACTTAATAATAATAAAATAATAATAAAAATAACTCGTGTAATTTTCTCACCTTTCCAATCCAGTGTAAATTTGCATTTTTTAATTACTTCAATTAATATTTTGCATTTTTTTATTATTTTATCACACACTAAGGATAATGTAACATCCTTCATTTCTTATTTAAGTTAGTATACTTGTATCCATCTCACTGATGATCCCCTGGTCATGGCATCCATCTTTGTGGAATAGTTTTCCTCGGCCTTCACTCCGGAAGTTGTTCCAAACCCTGCACCTCACCAGACCTGCCAACACAACATAACAAATGTATTACCTCACGATGCCAGCGTAGAAATCCTGTTTATGTTCCTGAAGACCGACAGTACAACTGGTCCTGACGGTCTCCACCCAGCCTGCTGAAAGAGTGCTCATCTGTACTGGCTTATCCGTACAGGATTCTTTTTAGGCAGTCATTATCTGAAGGTAAAGTACCTAATGCTTGGAAAGTTACCAATGTAATACCTATCTACAAAAAAGGCGACCGAAAAGTCCCACTCAACTACCGCCCAATCAGTCTTACTCCAATCACTTGTAAAGAGCTCTATACCTTTCTCGAAGTGAACTAACTCATCTCTGACAAACAGTTTGGTTTTAGACCTAACAGGTCAGTTTCAGACCAGCTTATTCTTACCTATGACTCAATCACTAAACACTATGACCAAGGGCATCTAGTTGATCTAATCCTGTTTGATTATATGAAAGCTTTTGATAAAGTAAATCATCAAATTTTACTAGCCAAGTTGGCTCTCATTGGAATTTCAGGGAATCTTTTATCTTAGATTCAAAGCTTCTTATTCAACTGTTCCATGTTTGATTCCATTCAAGGAAGACTGCTGAGACAAGATAATAATGATCTGCTGCTATAAAATATTTCATAACTTGTCTTCCATTAAATCCAGCGATCTTTTCACCTTGGCTCGTGTTACTGGTACAGTCATGGTCAATAGTCCTGCAACACCTTCCAATGAGATGGCTTCGAAAAATGATCCGAAACTATAGCTGTTGGTGTGTGCAATATTGGTTCATAAAATTCAATCAAATAGCTCACTTTTATTCACCAGGTTGCAAGACTTTTGACCATGACCGTACAAGGGGACACTCTTTTAAGATTTATCGTACTCACATAGAGACCGACAACATCAGGAAACGTTTCTTTTCACATCACGTTATAAGTCAATGGAACCGCCTGCCTTCTAAGCTCAGTCGGATCAAATATTCTAGATCTATTCAAGAAATCTCTCTATAGCTCTTTAGGTGACCAACTGTTTGAAGGTAACCCATTCATTCATTTTACACCATTACCATTTCACTGTAACCCTTTCATTCATTTCACACCATTTCACTGTAACCCATTCATTCATTTCACACCATTACCATTTCACTGTAACCCATTCATTCATTTCACCTTTTACCATTTCACTGTAACCCTTTCATTCATTTCACCTTTTACCATTTCACTGTAACCCTTTCATTCATTTCACCTTTTACCATTTCACTGTAACCCATTCATTCATTTCACACCATTACCATTTCACTGTAACCCATTCATTCATTTCCATTTCACTGTAACCCATTCATTCATTTCCATTTCACTGTAACCCATTCATTCATTTCCATTTCACTGTAACCCTTTCATTCATTTCACACCATTACCATTTCACTGTAACCCTTTCATTCATTCATTACCATTTCACTGTAACCCATTCATTCATTTCACACCATTACTATTTCACTGTAACCCATTCATTCATTTCACCTTTTGCCATTTCACTGTAACCCTTTCATTCATTTCACACCATTACCATTTTCACTGTAACCCATTCATTCATTTCACACCATTACCATTTCACTGTAACCCATTCATTCATTTCACACCATTACCATTTCACTGTAACCCATTCATTCATTCATTACCATTTCACTGTAACCCATTCATTCATTTCACACCATTACCATTTCACTGTAACCCATTCATTCATTTCACACCATTACCATTTCACTGTAACCCATTCATTCATTTCACACCATTACCATTTCACTGTAACCCATTCATTTTATTGTGTATCTGGTTGAGCTTTGTAATACCTTGACACAATATGATGTAGATTTTAATTAAGGGGGTACTGTACTAAACTTTTGGCAAATCTGGAGCAACTGATTCCTACACATTTTTTCCAAGCAACAGGACACCATTATTTATTTTTGTTCATCTGGTCCTGTTGTTTCCTGGTATATTTTGGAGGAATCACGACACTCCAATGTACCGAAAGTATACTATCCTCTTAAGCCGTATGCAGATGACACTCAGTTTTTTATTTAAGTTTTGAGGATGTTGACTATGGGTCGATTCCACAGTGGTTTGTTTTGGTTTGTTAGCACGCAAACGAAAGAATGTTAGCAGTGTAAATGACTTCTGGGAGAATTATTTAATGAATTTGGTGAGTAAACTATGCAGTGATTATTATCATCTAACTGTTGGATAGATTTTGTGAATGTGGATACAGTACTCAGCTTTTGGAAAATAATGAAGCCTTATAAGTGTGGTTGGTTGGGAAGCTAACAAACAAATATCACTGTGGAATCAACCCTAAAATAATGAAGCCTTACAAGTGTGGTTGGTTGGGAAGCTAACAAACAAATATCACTGTGGAATCAACCCTAAAATAATGAAGCCTTACAAGTGTGGTTGGTTGGGAAGCTAACAAACAAATATCACTGTGGAATCAGCCCAGTGTGTTGGGTCACACTTGATTTCGTTTTGAACAAAATAAATGATTGGATGTACAAAAATTAATTGAAACTAAATCAAGACAAAACAGAATATATGATAATTGGGGAAAAAAGCAACTTAGATAAACTAGTAATACATGAAAAAATTGAAATAAATGGAAATCATATAAATCTATCAAATAAAGTGTGAAATTTAGGAATACTGATAGATAGGAAACTAAAAATGAAAGAACCAATTAAATCAGTTGTTAAGACCTGCAACTACTATCTTTAAAAAACATTGCCCACATTACAAAATACCTTAATACTAGCTCGTTGAAAAAATTGGTACATAGTTTCATACTTACACATATTGATTATTAATTATTGCAACACACTGTACTGCAATTTACCAAATGTATTTCTTAAGATGCTCCAAGTTCTGATAAATAGGTCTGCAAGAATAATTTTGAACATATCTTACCAGCAAAGAATAACTCCTGCTCTGATTCGGTTGCATTTTCTACCAAGCCTATGTCCAGTGTCGGAACATAAAAAAAAAAAAAAAAAAAAAAAAAAAAAAAAAAAAAAAAAAAAAAAAAAAAAGCTCCAATAATCTATAAAATTTGCTGTTTAACTTTTGATGCAATTAAATATGGACATCCAAATTATATACTTAAGGAGAGAGTATACTTTCGGTACATTGGAGCACCTAGATTCCTCCAACGTATGCCAGGAAACAGCACCATATAAACAAAAATAATGGTGGCCTTTTGCTGGGAATAGCTTGGAGGAATCATTATCTCCAAAACTAAATAAACTATACCCTCTCCTTAAAACAACATTTGGTACCACTTAGTGAAATCACTCATACCTACGTCAACCAGAAATGTCTTAAATGAACATAAGTTATTTAAACCCAGGGTGAACAGTGAATTGGGCGAGAGAATATTTAGAAGGGATGCTCCAAAGTTGTACAGTTGTGGTCATATATAATCAATCATCCATATAGGGGTAACTCACGTAAAAGTTTGACAGCTTCCCTCTGTTTCTTAGATGATAAACTTTTCAATAAATAGGTTAACTACCATCTTTTAATTTAATACAAGCAGCTACACACTACTTAAAACAATAACACACACACACGTTAACTACCATCTATTAATTTAATACAAGTAGCTACACACTACTTAAAACAATAACACACACACACGTTAACTACCATCTATTAATTTAATACAAGCAGCTACACACTACTTAAAACAATAACACACACACACGTTAACTACCATCTATTAATTTAATACAAGTAGCTACACACTACTTAAAACAATAACACACACACACGTTAACTACCATCTATTAATTTAATACAAGCAGCTACACACTACTAAAAACAATAACACACACACACGTTAACTACCATCTATTAATTTAATACAAGTAGCTACACACTACTTAAAACAATAACACACACACACGTTAACTACCATCTATTAATTTAATACAAGCAGCTACACACTACTTAAAACAATAACACACACACACGTTAACTACCATCTATTAATTTAATACAAGCAGCTACACACTACTTAAAACAATAACACACACACACACACACACGTTAACTACCATCTTTTAATTTACTACAAGCAGCTACACACTACTTAAAACAATAACATCATAATTATGTGAACGTTAAAACATTAGACAGTAAATTGTTTGAGATACCCATATGTGGATGATTATTATTGACCGCAACTGTACAACACTCTCCCAAATGAACTCAAGGACACCACAATTTCGGACCTATTTAGAAAAAGACTAACGACCTATCTTTTCCAACAAGCGTATGACATGGAAAATATGCAAATTCAAGATCCTTTCTGAGTGTAAACCAATTGGAAGCGTGTGCCATTTAAATTGTAACAGACATTTTTAGGAATAGAAAATTGGGTATTTATTGAAAGAATTACCATTTTGTAGCAGTGTTGCCAGATCTGGTTAGGTCCCAGTATTTTGCCCCGGTCATTTCCTGTACTTTACCACAGTTATTTCCCGGTAGTTTGCCCAGGTTAGGTCCCGGTAGCCTGATGTGGTCTAGGTTAGGTTAGGTCAGGTCAGGTAAGGTCAGGCTAATTTCAAAATGCCCCATTTAATTATGCCCTATCTGGGAAATGGGGCATTTGTGGAGGAAATGCCATAGAAGAAAATAGTCTTAGAATGGTCTAATTAAGTGGGTAATGAAGGTAGAAAAACCATACGCAATAACGGTAATTCTTTCAATATTTACCGAAAATTGTATAAAAAGGAAAAAAAAAAAGAGAAGAAAGGAAATAGTCGGCTATTTCCTTTTTTCTCTAATAGAAGGGCCCTTTAACAAAAACCCGCATTCTTTCGTTTGCGTGCTTACAAACCAATACCAACCACTGTGGAATGGACTCATCAAGGTGTGAGAGGCAGGTGATGGTGGTGGGGATCAATTTCACTTCGTTGATTTGTCCATTTCTGTCGTATATATTTTCCGCAGGTGGTGGTGGTGGTCAATTTCACTTCGTTGATTTGTCCATTTCTGTTCAAGTGCGAATGAGAGGAGTGCGAAAGAGAGAACTGAGAGGAGTGCGAATGAGAGGAGTGAGAGCAGAAAGAAGCGCGAAAGAGAGAACTGAGAGGAGTGCGAATGAGAGGAGTGAGAGCAGAAAGAAGTGCGAAAGAGAGAACTGAGAGGAGTGAGAGCAGAAAGAAGCGCGAAAGAGAGAACTGAGAGGAGTGCGAATGAGAGGAGTGAGAGCAGAAAGAAGTGCGAAAGAGAGAACTGAGAGGGGTGAGATTCGTTGATTTGTCCATTTCTGTCGTATATATTTTCCGTATAACTTTCTTAACATATCTATTAAAGGTAGTAGAAAGATTACTGTCTCTCTGGGTACACAAATATGCTGAACACACCAACATTATTACAAAAAATAGTAAAGAATGTTGGTGAAGTTGATGGTCCGACGTGATCAGCTGAGGTTTGTTATTGTTTGGAGTCAGTCAGTGTTGCCAGGTCTGCTTGACACGAAATTTCCCCAACTTCAACATCAGAATTTCCCTGTTTACCTCAAAATTCTCTGTTTACTCCTGAAGATATTGCTGTAGTCGCACATTTAGGCTACCATCTTTTTTTATTTAGTCTGGTAGAAATTTCCCCATTTACTCTTGCACATTCTCTATATAATTTCTCCATTGTTACCTCTAATTCTTCATATATAGGAAAAAATTCCCCATACTTGGCATCACTGGTTTTGAGTCAATGGGGCAGTGTTACCAAATCTTCATTATGAAATTATGCTAGACTTGCTGTGAAAATATGCTAACTATGCCCAAAATATACTGATAAATATTTACTGGTATATATATATATTTTTTTTATGATATTAACGCACAATATATTAATCATTGCAATTTATGTGTTTGTAAATTATAATGTATTAATATATTTATAGCTTCTGGTTTGGTTATTCTTAGCTGGCAACACTGTTTGTATTTGGTACCCTGGTGGTCATGGCGCCAAACTCATTTCCCGCCAAATTTAATATATTTATTGGGATTAATATTAGAGTGGTTTGATTCCTCCAAAGTATGCCAAGAAATAGTTTGGAGGAATCAGCAGAAGCCTCCAATTAATTTTTATATGGTAAATCTGGAGCAAATGATTCCTCCAAACTATTCCAAGCAACAACAGAACACCATTATTTTTGTTAAATTGATTCTGTTTCCTGGCATACTTTGGAGGAATCAAGTTACTCCAATGTAACAAAAGTGAATTAATTACCACCTTAAAAAATAATAATTATAACCTACTTTATATATTTTATGTCATATATATATATAGGAATAATAATAATATCTATATTGTATAGTAAATATCATATATATTTTTTTTTCACAGCACATATACATATGTAATTATTTATCTACAACACATTATAATAATATATTCAACATCAATAAATAAAACACCTATTATAATTATTATTAATATTTGTATTTTTATTATTATTATTATTATTTTTATTATTATTATTATTTTTATTATTATTATTATTATTATTTTTATTATTATTATTATTATTTGTATTTTATTATTATATTATTATTTTTATTATTATTATTTTTATTTTATTATTTTCATTTTTATTATTATTATTATTATAATTTTTAATATTTTTATTTATTTATTTATTATTATTATTATTATTAATTATCTATTATTATTATCTATATTATTATTATTATTATTATTATTTATTTAATATTATTTTCATTCCAGAAATTATGAAGAAAAAAAAATGTTTGTCTATTCATAGTAAATACGATGACTAATATTAAGATCCTTATTCAAGAACATAGATGGTATAATTATACGATGGTGTGGTATGTATGTATGTATGTATGTACTCTACACACACACACACACACACACACTATACCACCATCGTACACCATCGTAAATACCACCACGGATATATTCTTGCATAAGGAATATTCAGTAAATATCTTAATTATAAAGGGGATAGTTTTGTGTTGGTAAATCTGGAGCAAATGAAGGAAGGAAGGAAAGAAAGGAAGGAAGGAAGGAAGGAAGGAAGGAAGGAAGGAAGGAAGGAAGGAAGGAAGGAAGGAAGGAAGGAAGGAAGGAAGGAAGGAAGGAAGGAAGGAAGGAAGGAAGGGAAGGGAGGAAGGAAAGAAGGAAGGAAGGAAGGAGTGAGAAAACAAAAAGAAAGGAAGGAATGAAGGAAGGAAGGAAAGGAAGGAAGGAATGAATGAATGAAGGAATGAATGAATGAAGGAAGGAAGGAAGGAGTGAGGAAACAAAAAAGGAAGGAAGGAAGGAAGGGAGGAAGAAAAGAGAGAGAACAAAAAGAAAGAAAGGAAGGAATGAATGAAGGAAGGAAGGAAGGAGTGAGAAAACAAAAAGAAAGGAAGGAAGGAAGGAAAGAGAGAGAAAATAAAAAGAAAGGAAGGAAGGAAGGAATGAAGGAAGGAAGGAAGGAGTGAGAAAACAAAAAAGGAAGGAAGGAAGGAAGGAAGGAATGAAAAAACAAAAAGAAAGGAAGGAAGGAATGAATGAAGGAAGGAAGGAAGGAGTGAGAAAACAAAAAGAAAGGAAGGAAGGAAGGAAAGAGAGAGAACAAAAAGAAAGAAAGAAAGGAAGGAATGAATGAAGGAAGGAAGGAAGGAGTGAGAAAACAAAAAATGAAGGAAGGAAGGAAGGAAGGAAGTTAGTTAAGAGTAATAATAATATCGTAATCTAACTAGCTAGGTGAGAGAGCTATGTGTGAAAGAGAGGAGTGAGAGGAGTGCGAAAGAGAGGAGTGAGAGCAGAAAGAAGTGCGAAAGAGAGAAGTTAGAGGAGTGTGAAAGAGAGAAGTGAGAGGCGTGCGAAAGAGAGGAGTGAGAGGAGTGCGAATGAGAGAAGTGAGAGGAGTGCGAAAGAGAGGAGTGAGAGGAGTGCGAAAGAGAGAAGTGAGAGCAGCAGAAGGAGTACGAAAGAGAGAAGTGAGAGGAGTGCGAATGAGAGGAGTGCGAAAGAGAGAAGTGAGAGGAGTGCGAAAGAGAGAAGTGAGAGGCGTGCGAAAGAGAGGAGTGAGAGGAGTGCGAAAGAGAGAAGTGAGAGGCGTGCGAAAGAGAGGAGTGAGAGGAGTGCGAATGAGAGAAGTGAGAGGAGTGCGAATGAGAGAAGTGCGAGGAGTGCGAAAGAGAGAAGTGCGAGGAGTGCGAAAGAGAGGATTGAGAGCAGAGAGGAGTGCGAAAGAGAGGAGTGAGAGTGAGAGCAGAAAGGAGTGAGAGGAGTGCGAAAGAGAGGAGTGAGAGCAGAAAGAAGTGCGAAAGAGAAATCGACTCAAGCTAAGTGATAGGCCTATGTGTGAAAGAGAGAAGAAGTGAGAGCAGAAAAAAGAGAGGTGGGGGCTTCGTGGTGGAGGGGGGGGCTGAACTGTTCGGGGGGGTACCATCTTCTTCTTGAGGGGGCTGAATGGGCCATGTGGTTAGGAGGGGTACCAGACTTTTCCAAAAGCATAATCTGAAAAAAAAAAAAAAAAAAAAAAAAAAATTATAATCTAGTTATAGTTAGATATTCTGGGAAAAAATATATACACACATACATACATACTCATTAGTTATAATTACACACACACACACACACACACTCGTTAGTTCCAGTTACAATACACACACACACAGTTATAATTACAAACCATACCCTACACACACACACACACACACGTTACAATTACAACACACACACACGTTACAGTTACAACACACACACAAGTTACAATTACAACACACACACACACACACACACACACACATTTCCCTTCCACCACCACCACCATCACCATAATCAACCAGGCATACCAACATATTAATTAACATCAATAAGGGCCCGTATCCTGACCACTACAACAACAACAACAACAGTCCCATACATACCCAATATGGTCACGATCATTAACAAGAAATAATACTATATCTATATTTGTCTCAACATCATAACATCTTTCATTTTTGTATATATAAAACCATTACCATCAACCTTATTATAATATACTGTGTAATTTTCACCCTTATGGCGGCTACTTCAATAAACCCTTTATTATTATTATTATTATTACAAGTTAGTTATATGGTAGAATATAGATGAGATATACCTTTACAAGTTAGTTATTAGTTATATGGTAGAATATAGATGAGATATGCCTTTACAAGTTAGTTATTAGTTATATGGTAGAATATAGATGAGATATACCTTTACAAGTTAGTTATTAGTTATATGGTAGAATATAGATGAGATATACCTTTACAAGTTAGTTATTAGTTATATGGTAGAATATAGATGAGATATACCTTTACAAGTTAGTTATATGGTAGAATATAGATGAAATATACCTAACCTATAGTCTGGACAAACTAACATTCTCAATAGGCCACGCCCCCTTTGCCATCAGCGCCGTGGATAAAGTAACATGTTCTCGTACCGTACCAGTCTCAATGCTCACACTTGACATTCCACTACGGTACTAATAACATCTAGTAGTATTATTTAATCCATTGAACAATAAAAGAATGTCTTAATACCTGTAGTTTTGAATTTATTTTGTATAATTTCTCTCTCATCGAAGTACTTGGACACGTTAATTAAGGGGGAAGTTCTGTGTTGGTAAATCTGGAGCAACTGAATCCTCTAAACTATTCCAAGCAACAACAGAACACTATTATTTTTGCTCTTCTGGTCCTGTTGTTTCCTAGCATACTTTGGAGGATTCATGTCACTCCAATGTACCAAAAAAGAATTACCCCCTTAAGGACAATATTTCTAGCTGGACTTAGGGTATAGCTCAAAGTGGAGTGGTGGATGCCATGATGTTTTCTTTCTATGTGTGTGTGTGTGTGTGTGTGTGTGTGTGTTATTATAGTTGTGTCGCTGATCTGACTG
>JAWQEG010004940.1:35000-43550 GCA_033782935.1 Petrolisthes cinctipes
GGGTGGTGGTAGCGTTGGGGTGGTAGCCGAGGGTGTAGAGGTACGCAGCACGGATGGCATGCATAACGGAAGCAAGGGAGCTCTGGTGTAGCTTGGGGTACTTCTGTCGCATCAACATATCTATCCACTTTTCAGCATTACCAAGGCTTATGTTGTCCTGCCCTGAGACGAACACACAATTAATCACTACATACACAACTAACACAAGTTCAGTTCCTCTTAAGTAAATTTGATGTACAGCCACAATCAAATAACCACCGACACCTTCCTTCCATCGTGCAAATATCAAAATATAATCATACAACAACACCTTACGTCAACTCAACCCCCTCAATTATTATTATGAGGTGCTGCAAAATTATACACGTATTGTTCTTTATTACCAAGATATTTACTACGATGTAAGGAAAGTGTGGGTGGATATTATTATTATTATTATTATGAGGTGCTGCAATATCATACACGTGTTGTTCTTCATTACCAAGATATTTACTACGATGAAAGGAAAGTGTCGGTGGATATTAGATTGTGGCTGTACAGTTGGGGAATAATGTATTTAAACACTGTTAGTAGCTTCTGGTAACAGCCCCAAAGGTAAACACATCACTGAGAGAAAGTATTTTGATGTTTGCTTCTCTCTCTCTCTCTCTGTGTGTGTGTGTATCTCTCTCTCTCTCTCTCTTTCTGTGTGTGTATGTGTGTGTCTCTCTCTCTCTCTCTCTGTCTGTGTGTGTGTGTGTGTGCGTGTTTCACTCTCTATTTCTCTCTCTCTCTTATCACTGACAGTGTTACCAGAAGCCACTAACGGTTTTCAGATACTTTGTTCCCCAACTGTACACTACGGTGACTAAGAGAAAAAATAATTACAATGATTTGATGTACAGTCGGCAAAGAAAGTTTCGTTACCATCCTTTTAACAGTGTGATGTAATGTTGGTAGGCCTGACTGGTGAGTGAAGTGTGACATGAGTGTCTTGCATACCTCCGTCACCGTCAGTGTTCCTCAGTGTCTTATGGGCAGGGAAGTAGGAATGATGTCCTTTCACCCAGTGCTATTTTTTCTGGATATTTCACGGTTATTCTTGTTCTAAAATATGCAAATGTATTTCCTTATGTTTAATAATGAATAGTTAAATATCAAAGGTTTAGCTGATTTTAAATTAAATTTAGAGTGTTCAAGAACTCTTATTATAAAAAAGTTGTCATTGCCGCGGCCCGCATATTATTGGCCGGGGCGAAGTCAATACCCGTCTCGGATGACACGAGGCACCAGCTGCCCAGTGGGTGAAGTACCAACCCTACACCGCTTACCCAGGTTAAAATTAACGTAGGGGTGGTAACGAAACTTTTTTTTGCCGACTGTACATTAATATTAATTAGAGAAAATATAATTATATTGACAATAATTTGATGTATATTAAATTAATTAAAGAAAATATAATTATATTGACAATAATTTGATGTATATTATAATTAATCAGATAAATTATAATTATATTGACAATAATTTGATGTACAGTATATTAAGTTAATTAGAGAAATTATAATTATATTGACAATAATTTGATATATATTAAATTGATTAGAGAAATTATAATGACAATAATTTGATTTATATTAAATTAATTAGAGAAATTATATAGACAATAATTTGACTAGAGAGAAAATATTGAATAGGTAAGAAAAGATTGATAGTAGAGATAAGGGGTTGATTCCACAGTGGTATTGGTTTGTTAGCTTCCCAACCAACCACACTTGTAAGGCTTCATTATTTTAGGGTTGATTCCACAGTGGTATTGGTTTGTTAGCTTCCCAACCAACCACACTTGTAAGGCTTCATTATTTTAGGGTTGATTCCACAGTGGTATTGGTTTGTTAGCTTCCCAACCAACCACACTTGTAAGGCTTCATTATTTTAGGGTTGATTCCACAGTGGTATTGGTTTGTTAGCTTCCCAACCAACCACACTTGTAAGGCTTCATTATTTTAGGGTTGATTCCACAGTGGTATTGGTTTGTTAGCTTCCCAACCAACCACACTTGTAAGGCTTCATTATTTTAGGGTTGATTCCACAGTGGTATTGGTTTGTTAGCTTCCCAACCAACCACACTTGTAAGGCTTCATTATTTTAGGGTTGATTCCACAGTGGTATTGGTTTGTTAGCTTCCCAACCAACCACACTTGTAAGGCTTCATTATTTTAGGGTTGATTCCACAGTGGTATTGGTTTGTTAGCTTCCCAACCAACCACACTTGTAAGGCTTCATTATTTTAGGGTTGATTCCACAGTGGTATTGGTTTGTTAGCTTCCCAACCAACCACACTTGTAAGGCTTCATTATTTTAGGGTTGATTCCACAGTGGTATTGGTTTGTTAGCTTCCCAACCAACCACACTTGTAAGGCTTCATTATTTTAGGGTTGATTCCACAGTGGTATTGGTTTGTTAGCTTCCCAACCAACCACACTTGTAAGGCTTCATTATTTTAGGGTTGATTCCACAGTGGTATTGGTTTGTTAGCTTCCCAACCAACCACACTTGTAAGGCTTCATTATTTTAGGGTTGATTCCACAGTGGTATTGGTTTGTTAGCTTCCCAACCAACCACACTTGTAAGGCTTCATTATTTTAGGGTTGATTCCACAGTGGTATTGGTTTGTTAGCTTCCCAACCAACCACACTTGTAAGGCTTCATTATTTTAGGGTTGATTCCACAGTGGTATTGGTTTGTTAGCTTCCCAACCAACCACACTTGTAAGGCTTCATTATTTTAGGGTTGATTCCACAGTGGTATTGGTTTGTTAGCTTCCCAACCAACCACACTTGTAAGGCTTCATTATTTTAGGGTTGATTCCACAGTGGTATTGGTTTGTTAGCTTCCCAACCAACCACACTTGTAAGGCTTCATTATTTTAGGGTTGATTCCACAGTGGTATTGGTTTGTTAGCTTCCCAACCAACCACACTTGTAAGGCTTCATTATTTTAGGGTTGATTCCACAGTGGTATTGGTTTGTTAGCTTCCCAACCAACCACACTTGTAAGGCTTCATTATTTTAGGGTTGATTCCACAGTGGTATTGGTTTGTTAGCTTCCCAACCAACCACACTTGTAAGGCTTCATTATTTTAGGGTTGATTCCACAGTGGTATTGGTTTGTTAGCTTCCCAACCAACCACACTTGTAAGGCTTCATTATTTTAGGGTTGATTCCACAGTGGTATTGGTTTGTTAGCTTCCCAACCAACCACACTTGTAAGGCTTCATTATTTTAGGGTTGATTCCACAGTGGTATTGGTTTGTTAGCTTCCCAACCAACCACACTTGTAAGGCTTCATTATTTTAGGGTTGATTCCACAGTGGTATTGGTTTGTTAGCTTCCCAACCAACCACACTTGTAAGGCTTCATTATTTTAGGGTTGATTCCATAGTGGTATTGGTTTTGTTAGCTTCCCAACCAACCACACTTGTAAGGCTTCATTATTTTAGGGTTGATTCCACAGTGGTATTGGTTTGTTAGCTTCCCAACCAACCACACTTGTAAGGCTTCATTATTTTAGGGTTGATTCCACAGTGGTATTGGTTTGTTAGCTTCCCAACCAACCACACTTGTAAGGCTTCATTATTTTAGGGTTGATTCCACAGTGGTATTGGTTTGTTAGCTTCCCAACCAACCACACTTGTAAGGCTTCATTATTTTAGGGTTGATTCCACAGTGGTATTGGTTTGTTAGCTTCCCAACCAACCACACTTGTAAGGCTTCATTATTTTAGGGTTGATTCCACAGTGGTATTGGTTTGTTAGCTTCCCAACCAACCACACTTGTAAGGCTTCATTATTTTAGGGTTGATTCCACAGTGGTATTGGTTTGTTAGCTTCCCAACCAACCACACTTGTAAGGCTTCATTATTTTAGGGTTGATTCCACAGTGGTATTGGTTTGTTAGCTTCCCAACCAACCACACTTGTAAGGCTTCATTATTTTAGGGTTGATTCCACAGTGGTATTGGTTTGTTAGCTTCCCAACCAACCACACTTGTAAGGCTTCATTATTTTTAGGGTTGATTCCACAGTGGTATTGGTTTGTTAGCTTCCCAACCAACCACACTTGTAAGGCTTCATTATTTTAGGGTTGATTCCACAGTGGTATTGGTTTGTTAGCTTCCCAACCAACCACACTTGTAAGGCTTCATTATTTTAGGGTTGATTCCATAGTGGTATTGGTTTGTTAGCTTCCCAACCAACCACACTTGTAAGGCTTCATTATTTTAGGGTTGATTCCACAGTGGTATTGGTTTGTTAGCTTCCCAACCAACCACATTTGTAAGGCTTCATTATTTTAGGGTTGATTCCACAGTGGGTATTGGTTTGTTAGCTTCCCAACCAACCACACTTGTAAGGCTTCATTATTTTAGGGTTGATTCCACAGTGGTATTGGTTTGTTAGCTTCCCAACCAACCACACTTGTAAGGCTTCATTATTTTAGGGTTGATTCCACAGTGGTATTGGTTTGTTAGCTTCCCAACCCAACCACACTTGTAAGGCTTCATTATTTTAGGGTTGATTCCACAGTGGTATTGGTTTGTTAGCTTCCCAACCAACCACACTTGTAAGGTTTCATTATTTTTAGGGTTGATTCCACAGTGGTATTGGTTTGTTAGCTTCCCAACCAACCACACTTGTAAGGCTTCATTATTTTAGGGTTGATTCCACAGTGGTATTGGTTTGTTAGCTTCCCAACCAACCACACTTATAAGGCTTCATTATTTTAGGGTTGATTCCACAGTGGTATTGGTTTGTTAGCTTCCCAACCAACCACACTTGTAAGGCTTCATTATTTTAGGGTTGATTCCACAGTGGTATTGGTTTGTTAGCTTCCCAACCAACCACACTTGTAAGGCTTCATTATTTTAGGGTTGATTCCACAGTGGTATTGGTTTGTTAGCTTCCCAACCAACCACACTTGTAAGGCTTCATTATTTTAGGGTTGATTCCACAGTGGTATTGGTTTGTTAGCTTCCCAACCAACCACACTTGTAAGGTTTCATTATTTTAGGTTTGATTCCACAGTGGTATTGGTTTGTTAGCTTCCCAACCAACCACACTTGTAAGGCTTCATTATTTTAGGGTTGATTCCACAGTGGTATTGGTTTGTTAGCTTCCCAACCAACCACACTTGTAAGGTTTCATTATTTTAGGTTTGATTCCACAGTGGTATTGGTTTGTTAGCTTCCCAACCAACCACACTTGTAAGGCTTCATTATTTTAGGGTTGATTCCACAGTGGTATTGGTTTGTTAGCTTCCCAACCAACCACACTTGTAAGGCTTCATTATTTTAGGGTTGATTCCACAGTGGTATTGGTTTGTTAGCTTCCCAACCAACCACACTTGTAAGGCTTCATTATTTTCCATAAGATGAGTATCCACATTATAATAATAATAATAATCACTGTATAGTCTACTTACCAAATTCATTAAATAATTCACCTATAAGTAATTTAATAATAATAACAATAATAATAACAACAATAACAATAATAATAACAACAACAATAATAATAACAACAATAACAATAATAATAACAACAATAACAATAATAATAACAACAATAACAATAATAATAACAACAATAACAACAACAACAACAACAATAACAATAATAACAATAACAATAATAAAATAATCGATTCATTTTTACTCACTGTTCCGAAACCATATGGTGACCTCATCTTTAGTTAGTGTCATTAGGAGTGGTACCCGAGCCATACGACCTGCTTCTAGTGCCCGTATTGGTGGCCACGGTAGGAATGCATCTCTCACTGTCACGCCCTCCACTACCGGTGCGAAGGCGAGCCAAAGTCCCGTCTTGTACGTTATTCGCTCCGTATACCTGTGTGAGAGAGAGGGTGTGTGTGAGAGAGAGAGAGAGATGGGGGTAGGAGGGGTGAAGAGGGTGTGTGTGTGTGTGAGAGGGGGAAGATGGTGTGTGTGAGAGAGAGAGTGATGGGGGGAAGAGGGTGTGTGTGTGAGAGAGAGAGTGAAGGGGGGGAAGAGGGTGTGTGTGTGAGAGAGGGGGGAAGAGGGTGTGTGTGAGAGAGAGAGGGGGAAGATGGTGTGTGTGTGAGAGAGGGGGAAGAGTGTGTGTGTGTGAGAGAGAGAGAGAGATGGGGAGGAGGAGGAGGAGGAGGAGGAGGAGGTGTGTGTGTGTGAGAGGGGGGAAGAGGGTGTGTGTGTGAGAGGGGGGGAAGAGGGTGTGTGTGTGAGAGAGTGATGGGGGAAGAGGGTGTGTGTGTGAGAGGGGGAAGAGGGTGTGTGTGTGAGAGAGAGAGAGAGAGGGGGAAGAGGGTGTGTGTGTGTGAGAGATGGAGATGGGAAAGAGGGTGTGTGTGTGAGAGATAGGGGGTGAAATAATAATAATAATAATAATAACAATAGAGTTCACCCACTTTCTGAACCACTTGAGGCTCGGACAACTAAACACCAGATTGATCTTCGGATAAACTCCAAGATGGTTTGTTTGATCAGTTGAATTGTGAAGCATCTATTGAGGAAAACAAACTGATGCAAAGATACGGTCCGGACATTGAGCCTAAATAAATAAAGCTTAAATTATTTTCGGTTTTCTTCTTTGGCTTAAAACAAAACCATCTTGGAATTTTAGTTTCAATTTAGTGAAAACAAAAAATGGTTGGAACTATATATTATTTATTACCATCTATATTAATTTTGTAGAATTATTCCCTCATTCATTACACATGACTAAATAATTATGAATTATGAGGTTTTATAACTTAATTACTTAGTATATATTTGAAATAGAAAACACCTACGACTCTTCATTGAATTATAATAACAATAAAGGTAAATGACGGTATTCGCACATTTTCTCACACTTTCACACACTAATTCGCACATTTTTTTCACACACTTTCTCACACTTATTTTCACACACTAATTCGCACATTTTCACAAACTAATTCGCACATTTCACACACTTTCACACACTTGCTTACTTTCTCACACTGATGTTCACACTTTCACACACTCTCACATACTCTACTATCACTCTCACACACTCTCACACACTCTTATAACACTATTTCACACATATCAGGTAATTAACAATATTATAATCATGACAATATTAACTAAGATTCCGTCAATTTAAGTTAGGTCTAATTAGTCATTACAAGTGCCGAGAAACTTCATAAACTGGTTCTGAAAATGGAAAATCAAACAAAATAAATTAATATATTATTTAATTCAGTGAAGTAGGATAATTATTTTATATTTATAGGAAAATAAATTAATATATTATTTAATTCAGTGAAGTAGGATAATTATTTTTATATTTATAGGAAAATAAATTAATATATTATTTAATTTAGTGACTTAGGTCTAGTTAGTGTCAATCACTTAATTAACCTACTAATTAACCCTTTCAAGGCCCGTGTCCACACTGTTTTTTTTTTTTGGGGAATAACTCTGTAATTAAAGGTTGGATCAGTATGTTATTTTACCACGGGTTATTTCACATCTTCCGCTAAAATATTTGACACTATTATAGATTACCAAAAAGTGAATAATTAATTAAGGCACTTGTCCCCGAGAAATACGTCATTTTTTTTTTTTTTTTTATGAAATTTAACACTGGGATACGAACTTAAATCAATCTGGTGTTTCGTTATCCGAGCCTGAATGAAGTGTGAAAACCAGTGTGAGAAAGTAAGCAAGTGTGAGAAAGTGTGTAAATCAGTGTGAGAGTGTAAGCAAATGTGAGAAAGTAAGCAAGTGTGAGAAAGTAAGCAAGTGTGAGAAAGTAAGCAAGTGTGAGAAAGTGTGTAAATCAGTGTGAGAGTGTAAGCAAGTGTGAGAAAGTAAGCAAGTGTGAGAAAGTAAGCAAGTGTGAGAAAGAGTGTATATAAATCAGTGTGAGAGTGTAAGCAAGTGTGAGAAAGTAAGCAAGTGTGAGAAAGTAAGCAAGTGTGAGAAAGTAAGCAAGTGTGAGAAAGTAAGCAAGTGTGAGAAAGTAAGCAAGTGTGAGAAAGTAAGCAAGTGTGAGAAAAGTAAGCAAGTGTGAGAAAGTAAGCAAGTGTGAGAAAGTAAGCAAGTGTGAGAAAGTAAGCAAGTGTGAGAAAGAGTGTATATAAATCAGTGTGAGAGTGTAAGCAAGAGTGTGAAAGTGTGTAAATCAGTGTGAGAGTGTAAGAAAGAGTGTGAAAGTGTGTAAATCAGTGTGAGAGTGTAAGCAAGAGTGTGAAAGTGTGTAAATAAATCAGTGTGAGAGTGTAAGCAAGAGTGTGAAAGTGTGTAAATCAGTGTGAGAGTGTAAGCAAGTGTGAGAAAGAGTGTATATAAATCAGTGTGAGAGTGTAAGAAAGAGTGTGAAAGTGTGTAAATCAGTGTGAGAGTGTAAGCAAGTGTGAGAAAGAGTGTATATAAATCAGTGTGAGAGTGTAAGAAAGAGTGTGAAAGTGTGTAAATCAGTGTGAGAGTGTAAGCAAGAGTGTGAAAGTGTGTAAATCAGAATGTGAGAGTGTGAAAATGTGAGAAAATG
>JAWQEG010004941.1:0-62142 GCA_033782935.1 Petrolisthes cinctipes
CCACACATATCAGACCCACACACCCACCACAACTCCTCGCACACTCACAATCCACAATCCCTAACCCACCTGATTCGAAGCCCCCGAGATCTGAAGCAAGAAGGGGGTTTTCCAGACGACAGCCCATTCACCCAAACCAACACCTGAGGGACACACATAACATTTGTAACTATAACAATTTGTAACTTATTGTAACTATTTGTAACTATAACATTTGTAACTTATTGTAACTATTTGTAACCTATTGTAACTATTTGTAACTATTTGTAACTATATAGTGGAGGATTTGGGTGGCTAGGTATAACGAGATTGTGGATTGCGAGTGTACAGTTGCATACACATCCGACAGAGCAAGCACCCCGCGTTCCGAAACAGTCCAAATGCACCCTTGTTTGGAGCCTGAAGGTGTAAATGAAAATGCCAGCCAGAAAGGTATCATTTTCAACCATAACTGCACGCTGAATTTCCATAATGTTTAGACGTGTCCGGAAGGTGGGTTTATTTATGAATTGAGGTGACGATTTGTTCACCTCAATAGCAATGTGTCTGGCCTCAGTGTATTAGACATCCGGGAGAGTATAATCCAAGCTAAAATCTCTCTCTCTCTCTCTCTCTCTCTCTCTCTCTCTCTCTTCTCCTCTCTCTCTCTCTCTCTCTCTCTCTCTCTCTCTCTCTCTCTCTCTAGTTCCCTTTTACATCTATACGGAGATCCACTCTCTCTCATCTCTCTCTCTCTCTCTCTCTCTCTCTCTCTCTCTCTCTCTCTCTCCTCTCTCTCTCTCTCTCTCTCTCTCTCTCTCTCTCTCGTTAGTTCCCTTTTACATCTATACGAAGATCACTCTCTCTCTCTCTCTCTCTCTCTCTCTCTCTCTCTCTCTCTCTCATCTCTCTCTCTCTCTCTCTCTCTTTTACATCTATACGGAGATCGCGTCCGGGTTAGTTGGAAATATGCTGGTGTTATAGAATATGGCTGATAGTGTTAAAGGAATGGTGGGAGGGAGTGCAGTTGGGGAAAGCAATGAGAGAGAAAGAGAGAGAGAGAGAGGGTGATAGAGAGTGCTTGAGGTGTGTCTGAGAGAGAGAGAGAGAGAGAGTGTGTGTGAGTGATAGAGAGTGCTTGAGGTATGTCTGAGAGAGAGAGAGAGAGAGAGAGAGAGAGAGAGAGAGAGAGAGAGAGAGAGAGAGCAAATTCTGTTTATTATATTTTTCTGTCACTGGCTAAAAAAAAAATTACCATAACACGTAGTAGTGATGATGGTAATGTTCCTGTGACTTCCTGTAATGGTCGTAGCCTGCAGCTGAGTTGCTGAAACAGTTTGTAATTGTATGTAATCGCCACCACTTACACGGCCTATTGTGTTGTGTGTGTGTGTCTGTCTGTGTGTTTGTCTGTGTGTATGAGTGTGTGTGTGTTTGTCGGTGTGTTTGTGTCTATCTGTCTCTCTGTCTGTGTGTATGAGTGTGTCTGTGTGTGTGTGAATCTATCTGTCTGTCTCTGTGTGTGTGTGCCTGTGTGTCTGTCTGTCTATCTAGCTGTATGTGTGTGTGTATCTATCTGTCTGTCTCTGTGTGTGTGCCTGTGTGTCTGTCTGTCTATCTAGCTGTGTATGTGTGTGTGTGTGTGTGTGTGTGTGTGTACCGCCGCAGGAATCTTCTTGACTCTCCTTCCGGCTGGAGAAACTTACCAGTGTCACACCTCGGCCTCAGGATGGGTGTGTCTCACTCACTGCTTGCTGGAGGGTTTCAGGCCTTCCTACCTACCTGGTTTTGTTTTTATTTCTTCTACTTATTGCTTCTTATTTTTCTTCTTCTTTTCTTGTTTTTTCTTTTTCTATTTCTTTTTCTACTATTTCTTCTACTTCTTTTTCTTCTTTTTTCTCCTACTACTTCTTTTTCTTCTTGTTTTTCTTGTACTACTGTTTTTCCTCTTTTTATTCTTTCTTTTTCTTGTTTTTCTTCTACTTCTGTTTTTCCTCTTTTTTTCTTCTACTTCTGTTTTTCCTCTTTTTTTCTTCTTTTTTTCTTCTACTACTTCTTTTTCTTCTTCTTGTAAATGTGGTCACTAATTAATGGGAAAATATCATATGCTAATTTTATTATTATTATTATACGTATTTAATGTGTTTATCCCAGGATGCTGTAATTTTAGTTGATTCACTATTCATTTACATACACTTTCCACCTACATTGGAGCAGAAAAATAAAATGTAATATGTGTTCACTTTTTGTTGTGAAAAGATCTCCATACCAAGAATTTGTTTATATATCACCTTATTACCTCATCCCGTCGTGTTGATGTAACCTACTCTGACGGGACTACAAATAACTTCATCCTGTCTTTACTTACTCCCTGGTAGCCACTATTATAGCTCTTCCAAGGCGTTTGTTGTTGCTTTGTGTACAGTCAGTTACGAGGCATTATAAGCGTCCAACTCTGCTTCGAATACCCCATGATGGAGTATTTAATTTACGAGCTCCAGCCAATATGTATAATTATGAAACATGATAATCGTTCTTTTTTGGTTCACTTCAACAAGACTTGGATACTTTTTATGGTTCGTGACTGTACATTCAGGGTAGCACGTGTCTCCTATTTTCTCTCAGCTGTTGTTGTGTTGTGGTTGTTGTTGTTTACATGGTGATGGACGTGTGGTATTTTCTCCCTCCGTTCATGTCGTCGCTGTTTACCCAGTGGAACATTTGTGTCATTTTCTCTCGACTATTGTGAGTGTGAGTGTTTTATTTATTTATTTATTTTTGTACGCGATGTCCCTTTCCTGGTATTATCTGCTAGGCCTCCTCGTTGTTGTGTGAGTTGTGGTGTTGTGTTCGTGGTATTTTATCAGTCGTCATGGCTTTTTGTTGACGTGATAGTATTTTTGCCAATTCATATACAGGTGTCGTGTTGTTGTTTAAAGAGTGTTGTGTTTTTGCCAATTCATATACAGGTGTCGTGTTGTTGTTTAAAGAATGTTGTGTTGTTGCCAATTAATCATAGGTGTCGTGTTGTTGTTGTTTAAAGAGTGTTGTGTTGCCAATTAATCATAGGTGTCGTGTTGTTTTTGTTTACAGTGTTGTGTTTATAGTATTGTGTTGTTACCAATTAATCATAGGTGTATGTGTCGTTGTTGTTTACATAGTGTTGTGTTTCATTATGGGTGTCGTGTCGTTGTTGTTGTTTACATGGCAGGCAATTTCTTGTGCAATTTACATCTTCGTAGTTCTAGTGGTGTGGCATCAGGTGTTTCTGTCACCGCTAAATATATAGATGGTGCTTGTGGCGTGGGAAAGTGAGAGGAGTTCATTTTTAAGATGTATTATTATTTATACTTATGTTTTAGAAATAAGCTAATCAGTTATTGTAATGACCTCACTAGTTATTTGTGTGAATCTTTCTATGTGGATATATATATAGTTCCCGAATCTCCGCTATTATGAAAGAAAAGGAAATATCGCTGACAGTATATTTCCAGGCATCACCAGGTACAAAAGAGATCTCTGGACAATAGTACCTGGAGTATAGACAGTTGAGTAAAGGATTTAAGGGGGAAATTTTGTGTTGGTAAATCTGGAGCAACTGAATCCTCCAAACTATTCCAAGCAACAGAACACCATTATTTTCGTTCATCTGGTCCTGTTTCCTGGTGTACTTTGGAGGAATCAAGGCACTCCAATGTAACAAAAACGAATTACCACCTTAAAGCACAAAGGGTGAATCCATCAATATTTAAAGTGACATACATTTTATTAACGTGTGTATCTAGCTAACATTGTGACACCCTGTATAGTCAGCAAAATGCACACTTCTGAGTTACTTGTGTCTCCAGCCTTGTACTGCATGGATAGAGAGCTGCATGTGGCAATGGGCCCTATGCAAGAACGTCCGTGGTGTTGTACGGATACCACCACGCCATCGTATACACCACGAATGTTCTTGAATACGACCCAACGTTCAATGCTGGTTAACCGGAATGGCTGGAGGGCCGAGTTTGGGAATGTTTACTTGGAACCACAGACTGATGGAATACTCAAGGGGATCTTTCGAAAACATGTACTCGCTCTCACCCGTTATTTCCTTCCTGTTGCTGCCGTTATTATTATTATTATTATTATTATTTATTATTATTATTATTATTATTATTATTATTATTATTATTATTGCAGACTCCTTCTGGGTAGATGTTTTAAGGGGGTAATACAGTATTGGTAAAGCTGAAGTAACTGATTCCCCAAAACTATTCCAAGCAGCAACATTATTTTGTGTCAGGTTCTTTCTTGGCATACTTTGGAGGAATCAAGGCACCCTAATGCACCATAAGTGATATACACCTTTAATAATAATCCCCATGTATCTGATAAGTGTAAGATTTCTGTAAATATTAATCTCAGTGTTGCATGATTATTATTATTATTATTATTATTATTATAAAATAGACTAGTGTTGTAACATTTATAGAGGCCACGTTTCTAGGAGTGTTTGGTGTTGTCTCATTGATGAATAAACAAAACAAAAAACTCTTAGAAAAACAACAACTACAACAACAACAAACAGTCTTGGAAGTGACTCTTGTGCTCGTGTCCAAGATTCCTTCCTCCGTCTGTGGTCTGTCAGTGTTTTTTTTACATTACCAGTTCCCCGTTTTCATTTGTCTTCCTGTAAATGTTGCTGCTGTGGTACACTTCCTTATACACTCTTGTGTGTGTGTGTGTGTGTGTGTAGTCGTGGATGAGTGTGTGTGTGTGTGTGTAGTCGTGGATGTGTTTGTGTGTGTGTGTGTAGTCGTAGATGAGTGTGTGTGTGTGTAGTCGTGGATGTGTGTGTGTGTGTGTGTGTGTGTGTGTATAGTCGTGGATGTGTGTGTAGTCGTGGATGTGTGTGTGTGTGTGTGTGTGTGTAATCGTGGATGTGTGTGTGTGTTTGTGTGTGTCCTTGAATACGTAGACAGACACATTACTCTAGACACATTACTATAGATTGATGCATCATTGGAGGAGAAATCTGTTGACTCTTTTTCCAAATGTTGATGCAAAAGAAAGAAATCGAAGTTGTATTTTAAGGGAAGATTGTCTTGTTTTCAAAATTGGAAGGCTCATGCTGATTCATCGTAACTATGCCAGAAAACAGACGCCCTCAATGGTACTAATATATAGGGGACCTGTTTCGTGGATTATAGTTTAAGGGGAATCAGATACCTTCCAATCTACCAACAAAAGAATCTATCTCTCCATACGCCCTCAATGGTACTAATATATAGGGGATCTGTTTCGTGGGTTATAGTTTAAGGGGAATCAGATACCTTTCAATCTACCAACAAAAGAATCTATCTCCCCATACGCCCTCAATGGTACTAATATATAGGGGATCTGTTTCGTGGCTTTAGTTTAAGGGGAATCAGATACCTTCCAATTTATCAACAAAAGAATCTATCTCCCCATAAGCTTAGTTGGGCACAGAAATTCGTGGTACAGTGGAGATGGTGGAGTGGAAGTTGTTCGTCTTTCTTGATTAAACCAGTGACTATATTGCTTGGTATAGTGTACAGTCACGAGCTTTTAATAATAAGTATACAGCTTTGGTTGAATCTTTGAACAGTCCAATTCACCAATTAACGAACTATTTGCATTGGAGTTCTTAATTGTGCATTTATTTATTGTCTCTAGGTATTCGAAGCACACCTAAATACTTATTAGTGCTGGTGACTGTACTTACGAAATATGGGTAGATATAAGAGGATGAATGAAAGTGGATGTGGAAGTTAGTATAGAAAGGAAAAGGGAAAGTTTATATCAGGAATAAGGAAGTGAAGAGGGAATTCAATGTGGGAAATATTTTTATATAGACTAAGGAAGTGGAAGAAAGATAGGTTAATTGAATCAGGGAATTGAGGAAGAAAATGAATCAGAAGCCTCCAAAATCTCATATACGATCACAGGGTCCTTAGGGAGAATGAGGAAGTGAGGAGGATTAGTGGGATAGTGAAAGAAGGATGTCTGTGTATAGGGATTAGAAGAAGAAAGAGTGAGTGAATGGGAGAGAACAAGGTTAATAAAGCAGAGTGGAAGGGAATGAGATAAATATTATAGAAGAGTCGGTTTGAAGAGTGAGTCAAGGAAAGGGAAAGTAGAAAAATAATAATGTTAGGAATGGAAGTCAGACAAAGAAACAGGATATTATATATTTGGTGAGAGAGAGAGAGGGGAGGGGGAATAGATGCGTTTGAGAGAGAGAGAGAGAGAGAGAGAGAGAGAGAGAGAGAGAGAGAGAGAGAGAGAGAGATATTGGGTTGAATGAGTAGGGAGAAAATTATATGAAGTAGTAAATACAGACAGTAAAGTTGCTTCCACTCTCGCGTTGCCAATCATATCTCATTAATTAGCCAGTAAAGTCTGAATGCAGTGTGTGATTTTGCTCTTGGAATAATAGACACACCATAGGAGAACCAGAATTGGTGACTTGGAAGGCTACTGATTCCTCCTAACAATACCAGAAAACAGACGCCCTCCATGATATACTATTAGGGGATCTGTTTCGTGGCATATTTTGGAGGAATCAGAGACCTTCCAATTCACCAACAAGAAAACCTCCCCTTAACACTTTTCCGTCATCCTACTTTCCCCATCCTGTGACTAATGTTCCTTCAAACCCTGTGTGTGTCTATAGGCATCTCGAGCGATAGTTTAACATGATTTTGGTCCTCTCATACTTCACTATATAGATGAGTACATCAAGAGGTCTTAATCCATGTCTTAACCATTAGTCCTAATCCATCTTTATATAGATATAAATAAGATGACTCATCCTCTGTAGTTCTAATAATCAGGTCCAACCTACACCTTTCTTTACCTGGGTGTATGTATGTACACCTGAGGGTATACTACTACTACTACTCACCTGCTATGTTTATACGCTGACTCAACCACTACTATCTCTTTCAGGCTCACCATTGGCTCTCCAAAGTCATGAGGTAGATGCCGGCTGCACCTGATTGGCTATCCGTGGGTGTGACGTCAGTCTCCGCTTTCCCCCATTGGCATGATAGCGTGGTGACGCAGCGAGGACCTACTGGAAAGCGGACAACCCACCTTACTGGCTGTAGTGATCCATGACGTCACTGAGTGTGCACGTAGCTGACGCTGGGAACTCACCCACCAGAGGAGCCAGGCGGAGGAGGGTTTCATTGACAGTGAGACTACCACACGGAGAGGAACGCTGCCATGGTACTTCTTACACCATCTCAGACAGTGACATATAAATCGACCTTGTGGATGCTGGAGCCTGGATGTAAAGTGTAAACAATAACACAGAAGCAGTTTACAGTGTTGCCGTGACCAGTGAAAGAAGTTGTCGTGTGTTAAACAAAGTGAGACAACAAGTGTACATGTGCCGGTGGTGGTGGTGTTGGATGCTGTAGTAGCCCTGCACCTGTAGTATCAAGTGAAGCCAGAAAACAGTATAAATTACGCAGTGTATAAGATCATTTATGTAGATGGCAATGATGGTGAATGTCAGTGTTTAGTGAAGTCTCCGGAGCGCCCTATTGAGTTGAGGTGTATGTAGGATGTGCCAGGGAAGCACAGACAGCTCCGGGCGGTGTGAGGACCAGTGTACTATAATCACCAACAACACCAACAACAACAACAACAGGAACAGCATGACGATGGGCGGTGTGAAGGGCGGGTCTACTCTGAACGAAGTAGGGGTGGTGAGGCAGGTACCCCACTACGCCTCCACTCCACACCTCTTTGTATACCAGGCTGCAGAAGACGAGGACGAAGTGGACATGCACATCCCACTCAAAGATCCCAAGGAACCCATCTATTCCTCAGCCATCGATATCCGCAAAGTGGCCGCCTCCAAGGAAGTAAGTTTTTTTTTATTTCGTCAACAGTTAATTATTAGGGAACCCTGTGATGTTGTCAAAAAAAATTGGAGGTAACGTTAAATGAGACACACACACCTAGATGGAAGGAGCTTGTTTCGTGACAGTGATATAGTCAGGAGGAATCAGAAGCCTCCAATTCTCATACACGATCACAGGGTCCTTAAAGGTAACAGTTCTGAATGATGTTAGGAAATTAATTTTTTCTGATTTCCGTAAAGATGATAAACGAAACTGACTCCTTCAGTATAAGTGGCTCTATGCCTGTGTTATATATCTCACTCAGATTTCACTCTCTTAACACACAAATATACATCACGTTAATGTCATATAAAGCCTTTTTTGTACTTACGCGCCCTAACTTAATTCCCCAAGACATCATTTTTGCTTTGCTTCCGTTCTCTATTTCCTTGTTTCGTGCTACAGAGTCTTTCCAGTCCTAGCATAGTCTTCTTTCTTCCTCTTCCATTCAGTTACAATGACAAAAGGGCTAACAGACAAATTAATTAATCGATAGAACTTACCAGATTTGAATAGAATGGTTGGTATTGTTGACGACACCCGTGTGATAAACTCTACGGGTATTTCACATAGAATTTGATAACGTACTGCTGACAACACACACATTTCAGTTGTTGTTCTTTACAGTATAATTATTTATAAAGATACCGAAGTGTATTATCGGAATTACATCACAACAATTGTACACTATTCCAATACTTTCATTCTATTATACCCTAACATAAGTTACCGTACATAGATAGAAGAAGATCACTTATTTTAGTTGGGTCTATCTTAGTCTACCGAAAACTTTAACCTAAGATAGCTGGTTGTTAAAGGCATTGTCCAACTCCCCACAGTCTGTACACAAGATAGACTTAAAACTACCTACAATAATCCAAACCTTGCACCGTACTGTTGTATCTTAGTATAAACTATTGGCTATTCAATGGAAAGGGATTATGTCGAGATCAATTCTCATTTCTCCTTGAATTGAATATTAAAGAATAATGAATAAATTTTAGTTCTTTCCGAAATGGGGGTGTATGAAAAACATTACACCTATTGAGTATATTTCGAAATCAAATGCAAGTATACTGAACATATTCTTTCTTGAACTGGATATCCATCAAATTTTGCCCAAGGTTGTTTCTGTTGCGTAATAATTAGGCTACCCAAGGAAAACCAACTGTCTGCTGCTCAGTAGGCTACAGTCGGAGAGAAGAAATACACAAAGTTATCCAGTACTATTAATAATTATCTGGTGTATACGGTATACAGTCCTCCATAAACACACGCACACACATTCTATTGTTCCATCTCCCACAACTCTATACCAACATGTTTTCATTGTACGTATTTACATCATCTTCATTATCAGAACCCCATTTCCTTTTCTTCAAGGGGTGGGGAGGCTCTATAACTATACCAGGGATAGAAAAGGGAAGCAGAAATACAGAAAGTAAGGTCAGAATACCCAGTGAAATGAGTCACACACACGCAATCACTCCCTATTTTGTGGAAAGGTTATCAGCTAAGGAATAGAGGAAAGCTGTCAAAATCTTACGTGAGTTACCCCTATAGGCCTATGTATGATTATTTTTTATCACGACTGTACACACTACCATTATTATTATGCATTATATAGCATGATTTCGTAAGTCATAGGTGAAATTCCCACAGTTGTTAGGACGATTCTGTGGCTTCAGAGAGACATAACTTGGACATGGAATAGGATTAGGCTATGGGGATAGAGATATGACAACAGTTAAGAATAGGTGCGGTGGAAATGAGGTGTACAAACTTGAAAGGTGCATGTGGCCTGTCGATGTCAAGATGAAATGGGGAAAACAATAATATAATTGATTGATTGATAGATATTACGCGCCGCAACAGCGAGGTCATATAGCGCCAGAAAAAAGGTGATAGAAAGGTAAGACAACAGGCAGGAAGGAAATAGAAAGAAAAGAGGGACAGTTGAAGACCTAAAAGCTAGTGGCTGGGGCTGAAGGGGTGCCAAAACCCTTAAAGTATTGCCCACAATACTAATGCAGGCAATGGGGGAAAGCAATGGATGTGAGTATGTTATGTCACTTATGTGTTCAGGTAAGAAGGCAATTAGTGTTGAGTGTGGGGTGATTGAAAAGGTGAAGCATTATACATTGAGGTGGCCTGGACACGTGGAGAAAATGCAGAATGGAGACCTTACAGAGATGGTGTAGCCTATGGGAGTGAGATTGGGGGACCTGGAGTGAGGCAGACCACCAGGCAGATGGGTGTACAAAGTGGGAGAGTATGTAATTGGAAGGGGAGGGACTGGCTGTCAGTGAATGAGAATGGAGGGAGTGCTGGAACAGGGAAAACTGAAGACTTCTGCAATTGCCACTCCCATGGGGGAGTTTCCGGATAGAGAGAGGCTACCGAGCTTTAGATAGATGTAATTACTTTGTTTTTTCGTTAATTATGGGGAATAATTTTTAGGACAGTGCCATGATTGAATCCTAGTAATTAATGTCTGGATTACTTTAAATTAATATTTATTTGTACTTCAGAGGAATTTACCTATATAAGCTCCTAACTGAGGATTTTGTTTTACAGGTTGAGGCAGTACAGAGGATCACTGAAAAATACGACTCTCTTCGTGCACTAACAGAGCGCCGAGAAGAAATCGAGGACCCATTGGCTGTGACTGAGGAGGATGTGTCACGGATCGAGACCTTCTTTAGGGGCCACAAAACACAACTGTGGGTTTGCCGCACGATGGCCAACCTGTACAGTGAAGGAGGGGCTGGTGCAACACACGGGCAATGGGAACTCAAATACACAGGTGTCCCTCTGTTGCTCCTCGACCAGGGGGAGACACGGTCAAGGGATAAGCGGCGCCTGCAGCTAATATTGGCTGAGAAGGGGACAGGGTTTGCTCTGTGGCGGGACGTAGTGGACAACTTGACTTCTTACCGTGCACAGGAGCCACAGTTCCACACCTTATACCTCTCTTCGGACCACAGACGTCGGATGGGCCTCTCATTCAATGATGGACGTCCAGCCACAGAGTTTCTGAGCCACATTGAGCGATTAACGTCCGACCCATCCAACATATCCCTCTCTGGTCCCAGCAAAAAGAAGAACAAGGTCAAGGAGAAGATTCCCAAATATAAGGCACCAAAGAAGACTGACATCTCCACCCCATGTAATTTCCAGCACGTTACTTCCGTTGATGCCTGTGACAAGGGAAGGTTCTTTTCACTCCAAGCATTCTCCAAGACCAAGAGTCCTCCACCCATCCAGCCACACACAGTGCTAGAGAGGCCTGCCTGCAATCCCACTGCTGTCAAACAGTAACCATGATGTGATAAATTTTAAATAAGTACAGTATCGTACTGTGTAACTGAAGTGAAGCTATTTTGGATAGTGAACTCCTCTGTGTCAACTAGCTCAAGTTATAGTGAATGGACTTAACTGAGCTTCTTATTAGAATGAGTTTTATGTTCTGGGGAGTGACTTCATTTCTGACTTAGTCACCCTAACTTCTTCATGTGCCAATTAATCCCCGCTAGCAGGTGCTCATTAATCAGTGCAAGTTTGTAAAGACAACAGACATGGTACTTGTGCAGCCAGACATGCAATTAGTGAAGTGACAAGTGATAACATTTTGGCAACTCTAGATTATGAGGTGATTTTGTTTGCAGGCTGTGTGGAACTGTGAGATTGTGATAAATACACTGGTGCTTCATGAAATATATCAGTTATCAGAGAAAAAATCTGATACTATACTGGGAAATGTAAATGGACTCAAACTCTATATGTTCGAGTCTCCTATGGAATCAAGGAATGCAGTATGATGGAAAGGAAAAAAATTTTTAGAAAATATTAGAAACTTGTTCATGTGCAAGAATAAAGGAATGTGAAAGTGTTGAGTGGTAAATGAAAAAATTTAATATCCCCGAGCTGGTGTTTGGCACTGAGCCAATATACTGTTGGAATGGAAATACATTATTACGCCTGTGAAGTACATTGCCCTACCTAATGTTTTAATGAATGATAATTATATTGCTAAAAACAATCAGTAAGTGCATTATTCCATGGAAGGTTCATGTTACAATACCCATACATGAGACCAATGTATTGTACGTTACTTTGTTTGCATAGTTTAACTTAAGTAGCATACTTATACTGTAAGCTGTTTTGATTATTCATTGTTTGCATCACTCATGTTGCTTATTGATATGTAGGCTATGCATATTACATGTAATTTCACCAGTGTGATATACACATGTAGATCAAATGTTCCTCCATAAGTAACATTGCATCATTTTTCTGTTTAAGTTCTGTGGTGCATTTAAAAAATTTAGAGCCTACCTAATCTAGCCTATGTATGGTGTGCAGATAAAGAATGGCTAAGTCTTGGTATTCAGTGATGGTAAGGTCTGTTTCTATATAATGCTGATTATGAAATGTACAAATTGTAGTAGAATTTTCATGCTTTGCAGTGTTGTGGTAAGAAGTTGGATATCCTCTTCAAGACTTAGAAAACAAGATCAAGACGAATTGTCAGTAACTTGAGCAGTCTTGATTTGGAAGTACAAGTTTCCACCAACCTGTTCTTGATGTGCATAAAATATGAAAGGAATCCTTACAACACCAGAAAATATTGTAGTTTGGTGTGTAGGCTAAGTTACAGTACCCATTTATCAGATACCTGGTGCAATATGCCTAGTTAATAATACAGCACAGTATGATTCTTTATCATCAGTCACAATATGCCACCTAAGATCAAGTTCTTGGGCACTGGGCATATTTCTGTAAAGTATTTAGGTGTCATTGGTGTGTGCAATCCTTTGTTGACTGGGAGCTGATGTATGGTTATTTGTGGATTATTTTGCAGTATTGCTGGCATCAGGAAATAGGTACAGTACAAGTAAATTTTCAGATATATACAGTATAATATATACAGTAGTACAGTAATGTGATTTATAGTAGCTCTCAAATAATATTTAATGTTGTAAAGTAACAGTGAAAACTTTTGGAATGATGTTGTGGTACCCTTACAATATGTTGTAAAAATTGATTATAAAATAATTTTGTCTATACAAGCAAAACATTCTAGTAGGCTCCCAGTTCAAGTCTCCATGCTACTCGTGTGACTACCACCCAGCCTTTTCTCTAATTCTTGGACAAGTTGCATAAGCTTTGTAGGGAATAATACTCAACCTTATGTAGGTAACCCACACTTAGCCCCTGTTTATGTATGGTGATGGATAGAGGAACTAAAGGCTCCAACCAATGTCAAGTTTGTTACCTTCCTGTGACACTTAATCTGACATTTCCTGTATTCCTATTATCACAAACCACAATTGCAATTCAGGTATTTAGCAGCTGTATGAATATTTGGGTAGGTAAGGGCAGTAGACATAACAGTGGCTCCATATTCATTATGTGAATACTGTACTGTACAATCATTGTCCTTTCATAGCCTGTGGTGAATTTATTGTTTTTGTCCCCTAATACTGCAGACAGTTGTGACGATGTGATAATAGGTGTGCATTGACTGACCCATGCATGTAATAAAATGCAGAGTCTATTGTATCAGTTGGTAGCTCTTCTTGTACAGTAATATATATATACTATATATATATACCGTACTGTATATGCTGTATTCTGCCAGGACTGTAACTTAGCTGTTTGAAGATCAATGTAAAAATACCTTGATTTCAGTACAGTTATGCATATTAGCTCTATGCACTCATGGTTTACCATCCATGGAAATTATAGATAGACAGGCAGTACCCGCATTATTATCATATTCCATCGGTATTCATTATCTCATATTTGACAATGACAGTATATTACTACTTGCATATTATGATACTGTAAGCAGATTATTTGTTTAGTACGTATGTATACGGTATATATGGAATTCTCAGCTATATTTTAGAAATTTACAATACCGGCAATTCGTACTGCAGATGTGTTTGTGGCAGGCAGCTGTTAATGCCATACCTACTCACTGAAGTATCTTAGCAGCTTTGTGTTTGTCACAAGTCTGAATCACATTACATTGTCTGTATTGAAGTTGTGTCCAGTTTTTCCTATTTCACAGAGAAAATACTGCTGATCCTTATTATTTTTCTGTTAAAAAGATTATGGAAAACAGAGACACGAGTCACACTTTGTACTGGAGGTCTTTTACCCAAAATATAAATATAATATTTTCAGTATAAAAACTACTTGTGTCTGGAAAGTATAAAGTTAATTTTAAATAACTTGGGGAAATACTTAGAAATTATATATTGTGGCTGAGTTATTAGAAGACCAGAAAGAAATGTAATGAAAAGGAATACAATTTTGAAGAAGACCTAGAAATAATTATGCAAGCGATATTCTGTGTTATATATTACTCTTTGTCTTTGCAAATCTCTTTTCTATGTTTATTTAAATTGGCTGACATGCGACTCCAAAGCCATGGGTGCCAAGCTACGATCATTCAATATCAGCTGTGGAGAATTGCAGACAGCTATGAGTGGAAGAATACGACTCATGGTTTTCGGCAAAATATAATGCCAGCAGATCAGTGGACAATATTTTTTAGATTAATTAAAATGTACAATACGTAATGTGTCAATTTTATGTAAATCTAATTTTTAAAAATGTTTTAGTTCATTCCTTTTTTTTAATTATTTGTTCATTATTTGTGTACCTGACTTAACACCATGTTCCCACTGCAATACACATTTCACATTCCTGACTGATGATTTTACTTCATAATTTGCAAATGGGAATATGTAATGAATGTTACTTAGAAACATTATTTTATACTGATTGTTTTATGAAGTTTTATACCATACTTTATTATATTATTATCATAATTATCAAGTATAATTTTATATTACATCAATGCAGCTTATAAATATTTATGTATTCCAGAATTAAAATACTTTACAAACAAATTATGTGTCCTATTGTACAGTGTAAATAAATATATGTACAACATAAAAGTGTATGTTTATTTATCAGATAATATATATAAGATATCCTACTGTGGAGCATTATTAATGTCATGAAGACATCCATCGATTATTTTGATGTTGCAGTGATCCATACCAAGACATTATAAGAGGTTCTTGTGACAGTTCTTGACAGATAAAGCTGCTGACCATTGGTGTCCTGGACCAAGGATTTTGGGACTTGGGTGATAATATGAGTACTGTATTATAAAGTATGTGTGCTTGAGGCATGAACATTGAGATCTTGAATTAATTGTGAATGTTAGACCAGAGCAATGGTGAGTTTGCTAGTGATAGTTCTAGATGGTGTTATGGACTCATTCAACAGCAGTGTTTGGCACAATTGGTATCTGTATGAGGATGAAGATAAGGAAGGATATTAGCGTTCCTCTCTTGCAGGGCATCGGGTTGGTCCAATGGTAGCATTATCTTTTCTCATTCAACTGGCCAGGGTTCAATACTTGTGAATGAATGCAAACCTTGTGAAATTGTTAATGTGCGAGGCCTGGACACTCAACAGCAAGCTGAAGAACCATCTCCATTCCTCTGATACTAAGAGCCTTCACAGAAATATAGCATATTAGTGGAGAGATTTAAATATGCAACTAGAGACAATGCTATGGGGCGGACATCCAAAAGTGAAGCAGGATGAGAGAGTACATTAGCTGCTCCATACAAATGATACGATAAGCATTTCACCGAAGTTATGCAGGCCTGGATTTCCTATCCTCCTTTACCAAGTAACAGAAAGAGGTTTAAGAATATGACGTTAAATAAAATACTGTGAAGTAATTAAGGACGCTACGAGTAGTGGTCATCGAAGAAAACTGTCTCAGAATGGTGCAGTGGTAGAATATAACAATGTATAGTGTCCAAATTGGCAGTAAGGCTGGAATATTAGCCAGTCGTGTTCTTGCATTCTATATAATATTATAACCTCCAGAACTTATGGTAAACCTATTAATTATGTACACCACCAGCAGCGATAAATCCAATTAAAGTTCAGTAAATTCCATTATTCTTTCAAGAGTTATGTAGGCTATCCTGACTATCTTTTTATTGTGTATCCATAACTATTGATGCACAGGAACATAAAAATGCATGACGAAGCCAATTCTTTGGCACAATCTCTCTAAATAAATTGGACCATCCAGTTAGAAATTAGAATATAGTCATCCTGCTCCAGAAGTGATTGATCAGTTTCACGATTGGTTATGAAGGTTCAGCCTTGTGGAAGTAAATAAACTCCACAGCTCATAAAAATAAAATTAAAGTGTTTTTATGTGTAACATCAGGGTGAGGGTGCACTTCGTTTTAGCACGGGAAGTATAGGTTCTGCAACTTCTGCCTGCCATGTAGGAATGAACGTGGCATGAATGGCTTTCACGTCTTTCAGAGTTGGCGTATTTGTTGACGGACCTATCATATTTTTGTTTATTTATGGGGATATGAATGTACAGTAATGCTTATAATTGGATATGAATAGACTTTCGTTTATACTGCTATAATACAATGGTTTATTTCAGATCTTTGCTTATAATTTTTGAACAAATATTATATTTACATAGAGTTGCTTTGGTCATAACATAACAAAGTAACAGTAAAGATAAAATAATTACATACCTACAAAATCCTCCATCTCAAATCACTAAACAATTAAAACAAATGCGAACAAAAATACTAAAAGCAAACGTATTTATTTAGGTGTTTACCTGCTGATTAGACACTAGACAGACTCCGTTACCGTGTTGCCAAATATGGGGAATTTTCTCTAGATATGGGGAATTAGAAGTACCAATTGAAAAATTATATACAGATTGTTCAAGAGTAAATGGGAAAATTTCTACCAGACGAAATATCAAGAAGATGGTAAATGTGCGACTATCTTCAAGAGTAAACAGGGAATTTTTGAGGTAAAAAGGGAAACAATTCTGATGTTGAAGCTGGGGAAATTTCATCAAGCAGACCTGGCAACACTGGTCAGTTGTGCCGCCATCACAACAACAGACACCCCTGCTGCTGGCTGGTTGCTGATGACATATTTCCCCTAAATTACTCCATACCAGGCTTAGGCCAGTGTTATTTTACGTACAGTGGTGTAACATTCGCCGATACATACATCCTCTATAGTGTGGTTCATAATCAGAGGAGAATCATAGTGTAGAAAGCCTTAAATATTGGTGGTAGTAGTAGTAGTAGTTGTTGTTGTTGATAAAGGTTGCAATAAGAACGTAGTGCAACTGTGCAAGGAAAACATATATTGCAACACCCGTGGTAAACACACTAACAACACCTTCACCCAGACACACAGCCAGACAGAGGGGAGTGTAATGCATATCTTGGATCTTGTTGCAAGGTGAGTTGAGTGTGTGTGTGTGTGTCTGTCAGTCAGTAGAAGAAAGGGGGGAGGGGGATGTATTATTTAGTTATTAGTTTATTAGCTTATCTAATTTAACTTGTTGATTGTTCGTTATCAGTTTGTTATCATCTGTTTGTTGTTGTTATTGTTGTACAGTGTCAGTGGTTAGGGTTAAGGCAAGATATGATTGATTGGTTGACTCAGCCTGTGCCTCACTTTTTTCACTTATACTAAAGTTACTAGTTGAGTTTAAAAGGAAGTTGGGTATTTATTGAAAGAATTACCATTGGTAAATATTGACTGAATTACCGTTATTGGGTACGGTTTTTCTACCTTCATTACCTAGTTATTTAGACCATTCTAAGACTATTTTCTTCTATGGCATTTTCTCCGCAAATGCCCCATTTCCAAGATAGGGCGTATTCAAATGGGGCATTTTGAAATTAGCCTGACCTTACCTGACCTGACCTAACCTAACCTAGACCGCATCAGACTACCGTGACCTAACCTGGGCAGGAAAACCTAACCTGGACAAACTACCGGGAAATAACCGTGGTAAAGTACAGAAAATGACCAGGGCAAAATACTGGGACCTAGCTGGATCTGGCAACACTGCTACAAAACGGTAATTCTTTCAATAAATACCTTACCATTTTGCAGCAGTGTTGCCAGATCCGGCTAGGTCCCAGTATTTTGCCCCAGTCATTTATTGTACTTTATCACGATTATTTCCCGGTAGTTTGCCCAGGTTAGGTCCCGGTAGTCTGATGTGGTCTAGGTTAGGTTAGGTCAGGTCAGGTAAGGTCAGGCTAGTTTCAAAATGCCCCATTTGAATATGCCCTATCTTGGAAATGGGGCATTTGCGGAGGAAATGCCATAGAGGAAAATAGTCTTAGAATGGTCTAAATAAGTGGGTAATGAAGGTAGAAAAACCGTATGCAATAATGGTAATTCTTTCAATATTTACTGGAAGTTGTATATGTTTGTTTGTTTGTTGTAACCTAAACTATAAATTGACAGGTGTGTTTGTAGACTGCAAGTTGACAGGTGTGATTGCTGAGTGGTCTGGGCTGCCAGTGATTGCTTTGAATCCCAGTAAAGGCAGATTGTGAGTCAATTTGGCTCTCCATTTGTTCTTGTAAAGTAGATTGGAAAAAAGGCGTATGTTATGCATCACAGCTGTTTTGATTTCCGCTGAATATTTCAATTTTTATTGAAAGAATTGCCGTTTTGTAGCAGTGTTGTGTAATCATGTGGAAATGCATGATTTCCTCATATTTCTCTATAGTATATGTAGCCATGGTCCAGGTTAGGTTGAGTCAGGTCAGGTTGGTTCATCTCGTGGCAAGAAATCATTTCCACCCTCTTTTATCAGTAAATATTGTTCTATAGTGACATTTTAGGCCTGAAGGAAAAAAAAACAATGGCAAGCAGAGCACTGCCACTTCTCTTCAATATTTACCAATCCCTGTACTCTAGTTGGGACCTTATCATAGCATTGTCAGATAATGAAAAACTATCAGTACCAGTATGTACTTTTTTGTATCTGCTCTGCAATGGTAACAATAACTTTAATAAGTGCTTATAATAAACTCAGATAAAGTGTGAGTTACTTGTAAACATAGGAAATTATACGGTATGGTAACACAAAAGTAGTCATTAGATCAGATACCGTATGTAGTAGTAGTAGTTTTTTTTTTTTTTTTTTTTTTTTTTTTTTTTATGTTTCGACACTGGACATATGCTTCATCAAGCCCATTACCGTGGTCCAGGTCAACTGCTACACACACTCACACGTGTTATGACTTCCGAACTGGCACGCAGCCACAGAGGGAGGGAAGTAAGGATAATTTCCAAATACTGCAGCTGTTATGGTACCAGCGAGGGTGTTTTAGACATTCGGTTATTGTAGTTAGTGCCTGAAACTCGAAGTAGGAGAGCAAATATTCTCAGCCCCTCATCTGAGAGGATTCGATCTCCCAACCTATAGGTTAAGAGTTCAGCACACTATCCATTCAGCCACCTCCCCTACTAACCACTCAGCCACTTCCTCACCTCCTCACAGAGTACTGTACTGTACCATATTCGATACCGTATACAGTAGAGTATGAAGGTTCAATGTATCAAAATTGTACTGATCATTTGTTGTTTAGGTGTTATAGTTGTTTTTTTTTTTTTTCTTGCAGGTTGTGTAGTTTGGTTCTCCTCTCTGGACGTATGTCCATGTCTACCCGAGGATTTGAAAGAACACTATTACCTCCAATACCGTTATTAGCATGTATATGAACATTTAATAAAGTGTGATATAAAGTTGTATATATATACCGGATATTATAACCACCAGTGATACTATAGTGTTGGAAGTGTTTGTGGCATGCAAAGTTAAGTTTATGATCTGTATATAAGAGTGTCACATCTAGAGACAAGTACAATACTATATATTAAAGATGGCAAGCCAAGTTGTCCCAGATGGGATTACACCATCACCAGAAGAGGAAATGCTGCCTCTAAACCCACTGCAAGATAACCTTCTGGAGAATTTTGTCATTCTTAAGGTAAAGTGCACTACAGTAAGCTAGCTACTTCAGTACTGTGTTTTTTATGGTTGGCTACAATAATATTTTTATGTCTGCAAAATTGATTAACTTTGTTTTCATATGAAAAATTAGTTCAGAATTTTGGTGAAAGTATCATGCCTGTACTTTGTACTGTATATATTTTTTTCTTTTTCACTCTACAATCATACATGTGTACACAGTTGAAATCAGGGTTATTTATATCTATGAGGCAACATTATCAATTCTTTATGTAAAATGAAAAGTTTGTTTTAGTGAATTAGAGGGATATTGATTCTTCCAAACAGTGCAACAAAACAGATCTCCTACTCTTATACGTACTGAGGTATTGTATATTACTTTATTTTTTGAGATACTGTAGTTTGAAGGAATCGATAGCTCCCCAATTTGCCCAAAATTTATGACTCTCATCAATCAGCAATTAACCTAAGGCTTGTGACAACACAGTTGGCCTAGTATACATACAGTTGTACTAGTTTAGTCTCATTGCAGTCTTCTAACAGTATACTGGTACAGTATACTGTATATATTTGTCGGAGATGTTTTTCCTTTTTGCAGTGACGCCAAAAATGCTTGAAGCAGCTTGCAAATGATCTTTAGTTCTTTTTTGATCAACTAAGTTTATGATGAGAATTAATTTGGTACTGTAATACTATCTTTTGGCTTGGGAAAGTACAGTACCGTACTCTAATTTACAATTGTCTTTGAGACTTCAGTAGTGTCAAAAGGTTCTTCAAGTGTTTCAGGATATAGCTCTATGACCATAACCAGGAAGATTATTAATTTCCAGAATGTTCAGATTCTCTAATATCCAACAGAATACGCTGGTGAGTCCAAATGATAAAGTGTTTGACCAGCTGCGCTCCCACTTGCAAGAAAAGATCTGTGATGGCAATGGAGAGACTCTATTTGAAGTAGGAGTGGGTGCAGGTGAGGCCATCAGACAGAATATTGTTGTGGTATTGTATATTCTTTTATTGGGTACCATATGTGTGTGGTGCCAATTCCATTCCTGTATGTATAGGAATACAAAACATGTTCAAACAGCATCAGACTTACTGGTCCTTTCAAGGCTGTTTGATTATGCTAGGCTGAAGGAAATTATAGTAAACAAGAAGGATGTACTGTATTATACAGTATCAGTCAATGTCCTTTGCATATATTCATAATTAAACATAATTTGCAAAAGGAAAAATTTCTAAGTGCTTCAAAAGAAATGGGTAGAAATTCTTAAATAGTGGCTCTGTTCCTCTTCAGTTCTGTTACTTCTCAATTACAATACTACCTTTATACTATTTTCCTGGGGAGGTATAGAACCATGTAAGAATGGAACCAATAAGACCACTGGTTAGAACTATCTGGTATTAGTAATGTTTTTTTTTTTCCTTTTCTATTTTTTTTTTTTGGCATAACAAATAGATCGACTGTGATATTGAACTCTTCGACTAACACATTTTATGTAATAATTACCTAGTATCTGAGTCATATTGCTGGTAAGTGAACTGGGGACCAGGTACAGATAGTGTAGAGTTAAATGTAATAAATGATAGAAACAAGAGTGTTCTCAGACTACAATCCTCTGCCAAGACAGAACATTCTTCCCCTGGGAATCATCCCCATTAAGATATGAATGTCTAAAGGTAGTTCACCAATATTTCACCCTCATTATTATTATTATTAAAGTAAAGGTTTACAAAAACCACTACCATTCTTTCACCCATATTTTTAACAAATACAGGATATTAAAAATAACTGAATCTAGATTTAGATCTCCCTTAATCTAAATCACTTGTTACAAGTTGCAAGGCACACCTGTATATGTTGAAAATTTTGTATAAATGGACACATAACTTTATGTGTAATCCTGCTAACAAACACTCAAATAAGTAAGCAAACATACCAAGCCAATCTTATAACCTCCTAGCAGAGAAATTGTATATTTTTTAAATATTTATTTCGTTCATGGTTGATTTCAGTTAATTGATCGGAAAATGTGGGAACCAGTTTTTTAATAAACATTTGATTTTTATGCTAATTTTGCTTATCTGATAATTATATAACTTTCCATCAGATGACTCGGTAAGTGGACTGGGAAATGAGGAGTATGAAGCATCAGTGGCCACCCTACAGTCACTGGCCGATACCCTGGAATCTGACTGTGTCCTGCTGCGAGAGAAGAAATCAAAGACTGGCACACAGGGGCAGTTTCTTGTCAGGCGCAAGGCAGACTCACAGGATTTCATGGAAGTCAGGTGTGTTTTGTAACTCAGAGAAGTATTTATGAATACATGGAGTCATATACTATTATGGATAAAATGTCTGAACAATATTCCAAGATCATGGGTCCGATTTTATTAATTTCTCCACTCACAACCCTGCATGATGTATTTTTATGCTATTACACAGTCAACTTAAGGGGAAATGAGTCTCCCTAACATTTACAACCTACCACAAGTCCCCCCTCAGCCAGAATTACAGTACAACTTAAAAGATCTTGAAACAAAAACAGTTGCTTAGATATAAGTAATCATTTTCTACTCACCCACAACAACTGCTTTCATTGGTTATTTTAGACATGTGTTTGATTTGAGTTTGTTCATATTGTTCATCATCAGTATGTACTGTATGTACCATACAGTAATTATATACTGCACATTAAAATTTTACCGTATCAGTGATCAGATAGTTTTTATTTTTGCAGAAATGAAAAGTGAAATAACTATATCATTTCACCTACCCATATTGGTGGTCAATTACTCAGAGTTTATGCTAGACAAATATCTGAACAGTCCAATTTTGTTTGTAGTAATCAGTAGAATGTATGTGCAGTAAAATTATACTTATCAAATACATGTACGGGTGTAGTTTGATATTTGCATAAATGTAAAGTAGACATAACTCAGTACTATACAGTACTGCTAATTCTAGCAAACTTTATACCGTACACTACTACACTTGTATGTAAAATTACTAATTTTGGGGACTCATTACCTGAGCCTTAACTTTGGGAGATACAGTAGAGATTAAATGTAAATGACTCAATAAACCTACTCAACAGAGTGGCTGTGGTGGGAAATGTTGATGCAGGTAAGTCAACATTGCTGGGTGTGTTAACTCATGGGGAGCTGGACAATGGGAGGGGCACAGCACGCATGAAGCTCTTCCGACACAAACACGAGATGGAGACGGGACGAACCTCATCTGTTGGCAATGACATCCTTGGCTTTGATAGTCAAGGTTAGGACACATTTCTTGCTTCTACTGTAATATATATATATATATATATATGGATAAATGTATGTTTTATGTATACTTTAGAAAGACTTGTGTATGAGTGTGTGCTTATATAATTGTGCACATGCATGCCTGAGGAAGCTTGTAAAGAAAGTAAAAGTTAGATAACCAAATCCTGTCATAGTATTGTAAGGGTTTATTAAGTAGTTTAAGTTATCTTTTATTACAATGTGATTGATACACTCGTGATACATAATTTCTGACCAGGGAATATTACACCTAGTGATGGCCTATTGGTGACCAGAAGCAGGCAATACTCTTAATACATATATTAAAGTATAGATTTGGAAATGCATAAACTTTGTCATATATCTTGACCATTAAGTAGTGACTAATATAGTTTTATATAATATGAAATTCAGGTATGGATGGAAGAGGATGTCGAGCTCGTCAATGTCCTGGTCAGAAATTATGTATCACAAGTGTACATGGTATTTCATCTCCATATTTTGAAATAGAAAAGATTAAAATACTGTACTGCAATAGGCTGCCCCAACTACCATTTAGTGGCAACACCTGAATTGTGTTGCATTCATTTTCCAAGCAAGCACAGTGAAGGCAGATATGGTAAGATTTTACACTGAAAATGCACACACTAATACAGTATAGGAGTTTGAGTGGGAGAGAAGCATTATGAGTACATATTTCCAGGGATCAAATTTTGGTGTAGATGTAGCACACTGAAATTTTTTTCTGTTGCATTGTTCACATTCCTAATCATTGTATTCAACTGGCAGGTAAAGTGGTGAACAAACCTGACCATGGGCACTTAGACTGGGTGAAGATCTGCGAGGCATCCAGCAAAGTGGTGACATTCATTGACTTGGCGGGACATGAGCGCTACCTCAAGACCACAGTGTTTGGTATGACTGGACATCTCCCAGATTTTACTATGCTTATGGTAAGTGAGGATCATTGTGTTAGAGGCATGGGGAGGCTTCGTTTTATCCACTTCAGGATTTTTTTTCTTTGTTTTTCCGACTGCTAGATGGTTTCTCCTTAAGGAAAGTTACAGCTGAGTACTGTATAGTATGACTGGACATGTCCCATCTTCATAGACAAAGGAAAGCTAATGTAGGCAGTCTTATTAACTTGATTGAGTTTAACATGATGTGGAGAAGTTTGGTGAGGCATTTTCCTGTATGAGTCAATTGTTAGCATTTAACTACAGTATTACACTGTTATTTGTGTCTCCTCTTCAATCATAATCTCAATCATTACAGGTTGGGGCTAATGCTGGAGTGGTGGGAATGACAAAGGAGCACTTGGGACTGGCTCTAGCTCTCAGCGTACCTGTGTTTGTCATCGTTACCAAGATTGACATGTGTCCACCCAATGTGCTGCAGGACACACTGAGGTTACTTCACAAGATACTCAAGAGTGCCGGCTGCAGGAAAGTTCCACTCCTAGTGAGGAATGCTGAAGATGTGGTGGTCTCTGCAACAAACTTTGTCTCGGAGAGGTAAGGAATCTGAAAAGGAGTTAGAGTTAATTAAGTACTGTAGCTTATAACCATGTATCACACAAACATATTTTCTACTCTCCTCCTGCTTATATTAAGGCTTCTTCTAACCTGTAATCAAGGGTATAGACTTTAGGAAGCACCTGTGAATTTAAATTAAATATGCTAATTTACAGAGAAGTGAGAGAACAAAGTAAATGGGAGGTGATTATCATTTCTGATGCCCATTGCCTGCGAGGATGTAGGCAATATTTTAGGAATTTTGGTACCCCTTTGGCCTGAGTCAGTCCCATTCTCTCTTTAACAGTTCCTCTTTTCTTTCTTGCTTGCTGTCCCTTCTCTCTGTCTCCTCACTTGTGACAACAGGGTCTTTTGGATGTAGCTACTATTACTCAAAACAGAGTTTAGATGTTTTGTCTGTACTGGTAGTGTAAATTTTTAAACAGAAAATGTAAATAGATACTTTTTGAAGTGCAGTATGGTATTTCTTTCTTTCCAGATTATGTCCAATCTTTCAAGTATCCAATGTATCTGGGGAGAATCTAGAGCTGCTAACCATGTTCCTCAACCTACTATCCTCCCGGACGCCCCAGAACGACAATGACCCTGCACAGTTCCAGATTGATGACACCTACCAAGTGCCTGTCAGTGTCTAATGCAAACAGACTATACCCTGTTTGATTTTATGTATAGTGTACTCAAAGAACAATGCTTGTACAGATGTAGGATAACTTTATTGTTGATTGATGGTGGGGTTATGTTCGATCTGAATTATTAGATAAATTGCAAGTGGAAATGAGGGTAGAGCATATTGTTGTTGTGGTTTTGTATCTGTTTTAAGATGTTAGAAAGCTGTATGGTAAAAGTAGAAACTGTTTATGAGTAACATGATCGAGTAAAAGGTGCCAGTGAGAATCCACTTTATTCTCCTCATATTGTGTCATGGTGTGTGGAAGTGTGTGTTATGATACCTAATTTAATATCTCTGTTACTAGGCAAGACATGGAAGATGATGGAGGACAGAGGAAATTGTACCAGTGTAATTATCTCTTTATTCTCTTTGTCTCTCCTCAGGGTGTTGGTGTTGTGGTGTCAGGTACTTGCTTGAAGGGAGTGATCCGGGTCAATGACACACTCCTTCTGGGGCCCAATGGACTTGGAGACTTCATACCCATGCCTGTCAAGTCCATCCATCGCAAGAGGATGCCCGTTAGGGAGGTGCGAGGCGGCCAGACGGCATCCTTTGCTCTCAAAAAGATCAAAATACACGATGTGAGGAAAGGACAGGTCTTGGTCGACCCAGCACTCAATCCTACATCATGCTGGGAGTTTAAGGTTAGTCGGTGCCAGAACATCACTCACTGTAAGCTCTCTTGTTATTTGCTTATGTTTCATTTGGTGTGTGTCGTTTCTTTTCTGATAAATACAGTGGGTTACATTATATAGCAGATAGCAATACTGTGGGTTCCATAGTCACGAATTCAGCTCTTAGTTCACTTGAAACATTTTTTGGACCATTTATTAGCAGTCATAAGGGTATTATACTGCAGATATTGGTACAGGTGTTTTATCCTTTTGCCTTCATCTTTCTCCCATCTTAGAATTCAATTCTCTAGTTTGTTACATCAAATTACAGTAGTGTCCCTGATCTCCCACTCATTAGGATGACCAGTTTGTCAGGTTTGATTTGTAATTCTTTTTAACATTATATTTTTTTCCAGGGTGAAATATTGGTTCTTCATCACCCAACCACTATCAGTACCAAGTATCAGGCCATGGTGCATGTAGGGTCAGTAAGGCAGACGGCATCTATCATTGCTATGGACAAGGAGTGCCTCAGGACTGGAGACAAGGCCACTGTACATTTTCGTTTCATCAAGCACCCTGAATACCTCAAGAATGGACTTAAGATGGTCAGTTGTATGTTGTTTTTATGTAACTAGGTACAATATATTACTCATCCCCCAAATTAGATTCTATACTTCATTTTTCAGCTACATTCGCATATACAGCAGTATCCAAAAATTTCATAATGCTTAAGACTCAGAACCATAATTGTTGACATTTTTGTCATTAAATTAATGTCATCTTACAACTACTCTGCTCTGGTACACCCTTGTATAATTGTTAGTCTTAATTGCAGAGTGTCCTGACAACTTGTAGGAATAAAAATGTGCAAGTGTCCTATTCCAGTTCTTTCTATTGGAAAATAAAATTTTCAAGAGAGTAATATTATTTTCTGAATAAGGCACTGTAGACATTTAGTGAATGTGACATTTATGGTTCAGGTGTTCCGTGAGGGTCGGACCAAGGCGGTAGGGCGAGTACTGGAGGTGATCCCCAAGGTGGCCTCACTTCAGCATCAAAAGAATCACAAAATCATGAAGATGGTCAAACAGGTAGGTGTCTGAAGCTAAAGAAAGAAGGGTCTCTTAGTGAATAGTTATATACTTTGAGTTTCTTAAAAGGTACTCTCTATGATGATATATTTATTCTTGAGAACAGTTTGGATGGTGATTCTGCTGAGTTATGCTCTCTGTAGGTAACAAAGCCCTTGAATACTTCTTGTTAAGTTAGTACTGCTATACAGCAGCTAATATTTCTATTTCACCAGTAAATAGAAATTATTGTTGACAAAAGAAGTAATTGCAGAAATGTTATTGATATGTTAGGGATGCATACCTCTTTACGACAGGTATGACAAGAGAAGGCAATATGTTGAAAAGGCAACAGAGGCAGAAAAAAGTTAGGTAAAAATGATGGTCATAGAACGAGAAGAACGTATTAAACCATAATTGATTTGCCTGGAAAGGAGAAGAATATGAAAAATTATCTATGCCAGTAACTTGATAACTGGAGTTTTGGCTATAAAAGGAAAGTTGAAAGAGCGTTTTGAAAGTGTTCCAGCAAAAGAGATAATTTGTCCAGCTGAGAGAGACTGAGAGAAAAAAAATTTCTGGAGGTTTTACTATGTTGCAGAAACTTTACAAAACTGTAGCTGCAATTCAGAAATTTGTACAATGAGCCAGAGGGTATAGAGTGCAAAAAGAATTGATAATATTCATCTCTCTTATTGTTAATTTTCTTGCATTCATGTGTATATACTGGTGTATGGCTTATATCCTTTCTTGGTTTGTTTATTTGTATTAGAACTGCATGCAAAGTACTGTAGACTTGAGTAGATGTTCAAGTTGTACGAATGTGTCAGTTGCTTTACCTATATATTTGTATATGTTTACTTATTATTTGCCCATGTCGTGTGTTTGTGTTTCCTGCATGCCTGAAGTTGTTACACTAACACCAGAAGTATTTCTCACTACATTATTAGTTAATGTGATCACATCTTTGTATGAAACAATTGATTAAATTTTAGATAATTTTTTAATAAATGGGCCACATAATTTCCTTTAGTTTACTTCTACTCCATAAATATTCATTAAAGGGTAGCATTTCATTACAGTATGTTGAATTAACATTTTGTAGTGTAATGTTTTTAGGAAGTTTTCTCACATTAAGTTTTTCCCATCTATTGCCACCACTGGGTATGGATTGGCTGCCCTTCCCTTTAAGGGAGGTTCTCTTGTTGGTGAATTGGAAGGTCTATTAGTTAATGTTTCTTTAATGAGGGATCTGTTCAATGGCATAGTTTGGAGGAATCAAGTAGCCCACCAATTTACCCTCATAAGTATCTCCTTTTAAGTGACCAGACTATGGTAGCCTAGCCCCAGGCCCCTATACTATAACCTTGAGTGGGCTAATATGGGATTTGGATATAGGCATTGTTGCTTTATTATAGTTTCCTGGGTTATGTATTGCTTGGGAATTTGGAGAGGTTGGAGTATGAAGTTGTATAATTTTAGTATCATCATTCGTTGCCATCTCATGTGTATTCTTGTGTACCAGAATCATGCCTGCTAGCTGTAACTGGAGGTTATCTTATCATTGGTTAAGATTTTTGTCAATATTGTTTTTAATCCAAAAATTAGCTTCATAATTTTCTGTCGTTTATCCTACAATAAATAATTGGTGTGAAGGCTTGTCTAATCAGCCAAGAAAGTATCAGAGGATATGTTTTCAAAATTTTTAGTAAAGTACAGTATTATGGTATGTACAGAATATGGCTTAACTTGTATGGATATAGGTGTTAGTTCCTCATTTCAGGCATTTAATTATTTTAGCCTTGTACTACTGGCTTAATTGTATATTGTTCTCCCTGTAGAATGTTGGTGGTACTGAGGGTGGACAGGTAAGACTGACTAACTGACTTTCTATCATCTGCATGTAGAACCACATGGATTAACTTATACTCTAGAAGTGATTGACCATTATCCTGGACTCTGGAATCATCATGAACTTTTTTCATTGTACAGATATATTTCGCACTTTTTAGCATTCAGAATTAATATATTACATTCCTGTATTGCATATTTATCTACATTTTATATTTAATTCTTTTTATGGTAGCTTTGAATGGAGTAGTTTCACCAGTTGTATTATACAAGCTGATTCTTCCTTGCATATCTTACACCTTAGAAACTCAGTGGACACTCAGGTTTTGCTTGGCTGGAATGTAGAGAAGGTCCTTGTCACAATAATAGCCTCCTGCATCATCTGCTATGGTGTATTTTGAATTCATTGCAAATGTACAGTACAGTATGTCATTTTTATGCACTATGAAATAATCACAATTATTTCTGCTTAGGAGTATATTTGGAAATTCAGACTTGCCCATATGAGTAGGATAATATGCAACATAACTCAAATACATTTAATTTATAATCTTTTGTGTATGGTAGATCTTGTACATAAAATACTATCTGCCTTAATGTGGGAAGCAGGTTTAGTACAGTGTACTGTATATAATTATACTGAAGAAATGAGTTTGAGTGATTAGTAATAGAATATAGTAGTGTAACATTTATTATATTGTTGGTAAATTGGATACTACTGATTCTGAGACTCCTTCAATTAAATTGTTGTTGTATAGCTCTGTGTGGAGATATTAGTAGCCTCCATTATACTCTCCTTAAACTTTGGTTGTGAATTGTAGAAACCTCATGTCTTATCTGTATGCAGTTCTAGATTTTTTACAGATGGTAAACTGATTTCATGGAGGCAGACCTTAACCCGGTTTTAACACTAGTAGTCAGATGATGTTTCTAGCATGTCATACATATATTCATATATTTTTGTCTGTGTATCTATCTCGTATTGTATATTTATCAGCTTCACTCACTACAGGTCTTTATTGACTCTTTAGTTATCAGTCTTGATTTGTCAAGCATCTTGGAATGAAGAAGGAGTTAACCCATTCATTGTTATATGTTTCATAATTCTCCAGTATCTTTCACTTAAGTTTTATTAAATTACAGCTGTGGGATGTTATATTTCTTGCACCAAAGCTTATTTATAATTTCAATATTTAAGTTATTAGTTTTCTTAATTCTGACATAGTAATCCCATTTACATTTAATTGACACATCCATATCCATCTACAGTATTATGAATAAGGGCATGCCCTCAATATTTGTCTCTTGTTTTATTCTTCCAACATTTGAATTGCATGTTACCTACACAGTATGATGTTTGTGTATATGTGTGTGTGATATAATTTAGCCCCATCACAACCATGCCTGGCATTCTTCATTTTGAGATTACTGATATTTTGCACTTTCTGTTATATTTTTTTTTCTTCAAGGTGTTGATTATACTGTAAATGATATTCTGTCAAGTATCATCAATTCCAGTACTTATCATAGGAGGACAAAATCACTAGAATCTGCATGGAACAAGTTGGCATAAACTCGCCATATCACATGCTTGCATGTATTCTGCAGGCTTTGATCACTAATACCCAAATAACCACTGATAGTTTTTGCATTTACAGTTTTGCTTTTTCTATTTCCAAGTAGTGATTGTAAATGATTTTCTTTGACAACCTAAACATAACTGTGAGAGGATAGAAATGACAGGAAACAAAACATCCCTGCATGCAAATGTTGCCTAACTTGCGAGTATCCGACCTGCCTACCCTGTAGTCTAAATAAACTCAGGAGTCTATCTGTTCAGACAATCTTGCAAATGTGCTCAACCGTGATTAATGAAAGATTGAAGCGATATTTACTGTATCTCTTACTAAGCCATGATAATCCAATTCAGCAGCTGTAGAGTAAGTGGATGCAGATCATGCAGCTCTAATTTGTGAAATGCCTGCACACATACTGATGACTGTCTGGGCACCTCATCCAGCAGAAAGGAAACTAGTATTGTTTTATTCTCTTTATTTGTAAACACCTACTTCAAACTCCAACACTTGGGAGACCCAACAACTTTTTTAGGTATGTATACCCGTCAATATGTTACCATATTGACTTCTGATCAAATTATCCCCTTAGCATATTCAGTATTTCACCCTCTTGTGCACAGGTTACCCAGATTTGCAATCATACCAAATTTCATATTAATTTGGTGTTGTGTTTCACATTTACATCTCGTTATTATTTCTTTACCTTATATTCTAAATTTCTCTGCCTCATTTTTCATTTTCTTAATTACCATATTGCATCTTCTGCGACAAATTGAATACAAAGTCGCTTCATATGATGTTTTCATTCTTAGCTACATAACATTTATGCACCATGTTTTTTAACATTTTTCATAATGCAACTCGCTATTATGTATTCACATCATTATAAATTTTCTCTCCCTCTAAGATGGAAGTGGAGAAACTGTATTGGCCCATTTGCAAATTGGCCTTTTTACAATAGACTCCTTTATTCTTATTGGATTGCATGTAAGCCTTATTCTTTTTACTCATGGTGCATTATGCAATTAACTGTCTTCCATTTTATACTGTACTGACGCCGGTATTCAGTTCCCTATGTCTGTGCTTTCCCAATGTGTGACTGTATCCTGACATCCATATTGACTGTAGGGTGTTCTCCAAGTGTCTCTGACATTTTTTGACAACTGACTAATGTTCTTTCAACATACCTGTATTGATGTTATTAACTGGTGCTAAGATAATGATATATTGTATTGTGAACTTGATTCATAACTAAGGAGTTAATAAGGGATCAGTAGATTTGACAAGTTGGAGGCTACTAACTCCTCCAAACTGTGCCATCAAACATCACCTATACTAAGACATTCAGTTTGTGGCACAGTTTGAAAGGATCATTAACCTCCAATATGCTGTCCACACTGGCCTCTCTATCAGTCAGTATCATGATACGTTATGTTATGCATGTGAAGTGAATTTATGCTGTGAACTAGATTTTTCTTCTTTTATTGAACCTTTGATCTTGCTGTATCTTTAAAGAGTGGTTTACTTCTGTAACAGGCTGGTGGGGAGGGTGGCAGTGGACAACAGCAACATCACTCTGGCTACAGTGGAGGCAAGAAGCAGCGCAGCAGACGAGGAGGAAAGCACAGGTTGGTCAATTCTTGTCACCAGGCCACAACAAAAACATTTATTCAATTCCATAGCATTATGGGTGCAATTAGTTTCATAACTCAGTTTTTTTTATGACTTTAACTGACCTGCATTGTCATATTGTTTTGTTAATTTTGCTTTTTAAAGGCATTTACTGTGCAAGCATGTACTTGCTGATGGCCTTCTTCCAGTAAGTCAAAGTTGTTGTCAGCAGGCAACTTTGGAATAGGTTTTACAGCCTTGATCCTTACATGGCATCATTTTCCTGCAGGTCACGTGCCAACAATACCAACAACCCTGGCAGTTCAAGTCCATCAAAACAGGGAAACGGTGTACCAGCACCTTCCTCACCACCACCTCTGTCCACCACAACCACTCAGTCTTCTCCAGTATCACCATCTTGTGCACAGAGCCAGCCACCATGCCAAGCAGCCTCATCCACCCTTGTAACACCATTGTCACCCACCACACAGACATCTACATCCCCAACCAGTTCCACCACCACTCACCAGAGGCCAGACAACCATCCGTCATTACCACCACCACCAACCAGTCAGGTGTCTGCCTAGAAATGAAGGAAGGTAGCATATGAAGGTATCTCACTTAGCACATTTTTTTCCTTCCATTAGTTAGTCACTTCTTCTATCCTTTAACCTATATTCAGAGGTTTTAAGGACCCTGTAATTTCAAATGGACAAATCTGTTTTTCAAAGAAAGGAATAAAGAAAGAAGGATGAGGAAATAGGTAATCATATGATACATACATATGTTGGCATCACTGTTATACCGGTATTTTTGTTTTTGTTTTTCTTGTCAAGTTTTTCTCTTGTTTTCATTAATTAAGCAGTTTTTGTATATTATGTATTAATATAAAAGATAGAATAATTCAGTAGATACAGCACTGTTATTATGACAAAGATCTTTGGTTATCTTAGCTAGTCTTGCAGGTGTTTAGATTTTACCATATTTTCCCAATACTAACAGAAGTAAAGTTGTAAGAAATCTTGTATTTTCTGTTATTATATCATATATATCCTGCTTTGTTAAACTTTAGCTTTAGATTGTGTATACATTATTCAAGATAGATTATTTAGTGTAAGTCTTTGTAAAATTTTATCCTGGTATTTTAAATTATCCACATTGCACCAATATAGACTTTGAATATTTCCATTGTAGGCTTGAGGTGTTGCATGTGGAAGGGAAGAAATGCTAAAATGAAGATGTGAAGTAACTGCACACCAAACACAGAAATGTAAGACAAAATTTACAATTCTTAAATTTAATATTCTTACCTTAAACATTTTCATCATCATCAAAACCCTATTTGGAAATAATGACAGAGCTAGAACACCCAGTGAAATGGCCCACACTCAAATTATTCTCCCATTCAATCCCATATGCAATAATATTCCAGTTATCTGTACACGTTCAGTCCAAAAATCCCAATACTGTACAGTAGTCTGTATTTTACGAAGCGGTTGTCAAAACTTCAAATTTGGTGCCAATGTAGCAATATTTGATACCCTGCCAGCAGTCACTTCACCCAACCTTTATTTTATTTCATTATACAGGTATATGATTTTATGACCTAAATTAATGCCAATAACTTACGATGAAAGACAAAGGAGAGCGAATTGAGGGAGTAGGAGGATGATGGTAAGGAGGTTTGTTTGTTTTTACTACTTTTCCTCATGTACAGTCGGCAAAAAAAGTTTCGTTACCACCCCTACGTTAATTTTAACATGGGTAAGCCCGGTAGGGTTGGTACTCCACCGACATGCAGCTGTGACTCTTGTCATCTGGGACATGCTGGACGGGAATCGACATTGCCCCGGCAGTGTCAACTTTTTTATATCAAAAGTTTAGCTGATTTTAAATGAAATTTTGAGTGTTGAAGAACTCTTACTATTTAACTATTCATTATTAAACATAAGGAAATGAGTTTGAGTGTTTTAGAACAAGAATAACCGTGAATGACCCAGAAAAAATAGCACTGGCTGAAAGAACGTCATTCCTGCTTGGCTGCCCATGACACACTGAGGGGCAGTGGCCAGGGGCACGGACTTATGGAGGCCGGAGGGTGGCGGAGGTACGACACTCACCAGTCAGGCATACCAGCATTACATCACACTGTTTTAGGGATGGTAATGAAACTTTTTTTGCCGATTGTACCTCCTCTTGGGAGAATGTGATGAGGAGTGTGTGTGTGTGTGTGTGTCAGGAGAGAGAGAGTGAGTGAGTGAGAAAGGTGCTACTTTCCTAATTGTACCTGACTCACAGGTGATTTATCCAAATTATTTTTCTTTTGTTATTGCATATTTTATATCAGTATGTATGGTTTTGACCTAATTTTACGCCAGTAACTTGTGGTTGAGAGAGTGGAGAGTGAAAGAAGGAAGAGGGAGGAGGGAGTGTGTTTTCACTAATTTTCCAAGTGTATCACAATTATGTGTGATTTTTTCACATTAATTCTTCTTAATGTGTCTTCAGTGTTTATTTTGTCTTTATTTTGTGTCTAACCGGTTTGAAAAATCAAGGTTGGACAAGGAAGCCCCCCATATGTAATTCCTCCCTTAAGTTTATGTATTTTTAGTACAGGTATGCTAAATTTTTAGTAAGAGAGTTTATGTCACCCATATAGACACCTACTAGCAGGAGGGACTGTACTGTCTGCACAATGGGGGAGTGAAGAATCAGACATTTGCAGCTGATGCAGCAGCAGTAATAATTTTTCTGGATTTGATGTGTTGATTTAATAATTTGATATGCATTATATGCATAAATAAAAGTTTGCTTTAATAACTAGCTTTAAAAGAGTACGCCAATAATGAATAGAGGTGGCAGCACCAGTTAGTCACTCAGTCAGTGACTCCTTATGAGTGTAAACAAACTCAAGGTCATGATATGGCCAATTTCTGGACAATATTAAAACCACCCAAACCATTTTATGTCGTTGTTTATTTATCATCTGCATGTTTTCAGTGTTTTGGAGGTACATCCAATAGTAAAAAAAATCCAGTATTCTGAATGACCTTCATTCCCCTGCTTTTCGGATTACAGGATATGGTGGTTTACAACCTGGAACCTCGACACCTGTCACTTTACTAAGTGTCTTACTCTCTCCTGTTCTTTGTATATGGCCAAACCATTGTAGTCTGCTGATCCTAAGAGCACAGATCTTCTCTTAAACTCTGTTCCTTCTGCTGCTTAAGGCAGCTGGTATCTGTGGGATTGCTGGGGAGATACTGAAGGCAGGTGGTGAGGTCACGAAAAGGGATTGCATGTAGCTCTATCTGCTGTATTGTCAACCGGGACCATTTCCCATGACTGGAAGAGGGGCCTGGACATCCCTCTGTACCCTTGTACTGAGGCACATTTGCAGCTCTTCTCCAGTCAGGTTACATTATTATGCAACATATAATCCACTACTTTTTTTCCTTTATATTTCACCATTTCCTTCTGTTACCTGGGTCCTTACCACCTTAATCTTCCCTGTTGTTTTCCCAATCTCCTCCCATCCTACTTCCCCATGTATTTGTGGATAAGATTGAAATGGTAATAGTTACTTAATTAATTATATGGGGTTACATGTATCAGGGAGCAGTATGGCATTAACTTATCCCGTCTATGAAAAGTGACTACTGTACTTGATATTATTTTTATAATTATGATACAAAATTTACAATAAAGTTTTCAATTCTGTTCAGTAGAAGATACAGTAAATAACACACACACACACACATACAAACCAATGGAACAAATTACCAAAAGATGTGGTGTGTGCCAAAAACATACATAACTTTAAAGAAAAATATGATAATTGGGTTTTTACATACGGGACATTACGAGCTTGACTCAATCCTGTTAAAATACAAATAGGTAAGAACAAATTGGAAAGAACACTTTCAAGTACAGTATTTAAGTTTTCACCATGGGGTTTGGAAAATGCATAAAAATATAGTCAATACAGCTTCGTGTCAGGTTTAGCTAATTATCAAAATGGCAATCTGTAAATAATATCAATGTTCATTATGATTTAAAAGGTAACAATTAAATGTGCTGGGATTTTAATATATTCATGAGATCACCGCACAAACCTAGCTAGGGCAGTAGCCTATTCAAGAACATCCGTGGTGAATACGATGGCATGGTGCCGATACGATGACTCCATACACAAAAAACAGAGCCATCGTACTAGTATCACGCCATCGTATACACCACAAATGTTCTTGAATACGGCCCCTATAGCCAAGAAAGTAGACAACAGTGCCGAACTCATGCTCAGGTTTGCCAGTGCTTGGGATTTTCAACAAGATCTAGGGTATTTTGGGAATTTGTCGAAGATTGAGCATTACAAGGGAGATCTTGGTCCTTTTGTGAATATACGGAATGTTGATGTAAATTTAGTTAAAAACGATTAAAATGTCATATTTTCTATATTTAAATTCATTCTAGGTGCAAGTAATAAAGACTGCAAGAAAAATATCTAGGGACGTACTGGCCATAATAATGGGATGGAAATCGTGAATGTGTGCATGACGGAGGCTTTTAATTAAATTGTTTGGATACACGGGAAAATACTTCAAGTTGATTGAAGTAGTCTCTCTCGAATGCACTAAATTTATTAAAAAAAACTAATTAACCTAACCTGATATAACATTTCTTTATAAGTAAATTTGGAGTTTCCTTGGGATTTTTTGTAGAGTCGATTTAGAAATTTCATAACATACAAGACTTGGTGCAGGACTTTGGATATGTTATTATTGAGTCTATTATTCATTATTCCCTAATCACTGCAATAGCCATTCACCATTAATTCCCCAAAAAAAACTCTAAAGAGAGAAAAAAGATTGAGTCCCGTTGCCAAAAGGGATGACACTAACAGAAATCGATCAGTAAACAACAACAACAACTTTGGGCAACCGGTTTCACAGTGGCTTTGTTGGTTTGTTTGGATGCTCCCCAACCAACCACACTTGTCAGTCTTAATTATATCAAAAAGAAAAAATCTGTCGTGTAGTTCCTTTATAACATTTTTACCAATAGTTTGATAATGGAGTCCTCAAATTCATCCAATAATTTACTCAGGAGTCATTTACACAGTTCAGTTTCTTTCGTTAGGATGCTTACAAACCAAAACCAACCACTGTGGAATCAGCACTATTACAACAGTCCCTGAATAACAGACAGACAAACAAACAAACAATGAAGGAAATTAGTAAGTATATAGGGTAAATATTGAATGAATTGCCGTTATTGCGTACGTTTTTTCTACCTTCATTACCCACTTATTTAGACCTTTCTAAGACTATTTTCTTCTATGGCATTTCCTCCACAAATGCCCCATTTCCAAAATAGGGCATATTCAAATGGGGCATTTTGAAATTAGCCTGACCTTACCTGACCTGACCTAACCTAACCTAACCTAGACCGCATCAGACTACCGGGACCTAACCTGGGCAAACTACCGGGAAATAATCGTGATAAAGTACAATAAATGACAGGGGTAAAATACTGGGACCCAGCCGGATCTGGCAACACTGCTACAAAACGGTAATTCTTTCAATAAATACCGTATATAGCTTCATCATTATTATTATTATTATTATTATTATGGTACCCGGTATATATTTACAGATTAGATTATTTTTGTATATATTTACAGGTTCGATTAGGTAAATATTGAAAGAATTACCGATATTGTGTACAGTTTTTCTACCTTTAATACCCACTTATTTAGACCATTCGAAGACTATTTTCTTCTATGGCATTTCCTCCGCAAATGCCTCATTTCCAAGATAGAGCATATTCAAATTAGCCTGACCTTACCTAACCTAACCTATCCTGGACTGCATCAGACTACCGGGACCTAACCTGGGCAAACTACCGGGAAATAACCGTGGTAAAGTACAGGAAATGACTGGGACAAAATACTGGGACCTAGCAGGATCTGGCAACTGCTAAAAAACGGTAATTCTTTCAATAAATACCTTAGATTTTAACAATATATATTTATAGGTTAGATTATAACGATATATATTTATAGGTTAGATTATAATGATATAAATTTACAATTTACATTATTACAATATTTTGGGAGTATTTTATTTTGCGAGTAATTTAATGTGGGAGTGTCTTAATTTGCTAATACAGTGTCTTATTTTGGGAGTGTCATATTTTGGAGACTGTTTTCTGTTGCACGTTTCTTGATTATTTTACACACTTCTTGTTTTTGTTTTATTACTGTATGCCATAAATACAAGCCAATTGAGTTTCAGTTGTATTTTTGGTACCGATTATAATTTCCTCCATATGTTTATGTATTCGCATCTAACGAATTCGTATCTAACGCACCTTTTTTGGCACCTATTATTCGTTAGATGCGAGATCTTACTGTATATAGAAAAAAGACCACCTACTTTGGGTGTATTGCAGGTTGTGTAGTGAAGTTGTTATGAAGAGTTGATTGAAGTTGAATATATTATACTTACATGTACTTTGGTTGTATTGCAGGTTGTGTATTGAAGTTATGAAGATACACACATCACATTGGCACCTCAACACTGAGTGGTTGACATCACTACAGTTATTACTCAGTGGTGAGATGATAATAATTGTTATAATGACATCACATATAACAATACTTTCATACCTGACCATATATTCATTCATTGGGTCATATACAAGAACATTGGTGGTGTAGATAATGGTGTGGTACTGGTACAATGGCTGTGCTGTTTGTATGTGGAGTCGCTGTACAGTTGCCACACCAATGTTCTTGAATATGATCCATTCATTTATTTATGTACAGTAATGTAACAGTACTTTAGGCTACTCATATTTGGATTGATTTGGTCCACTGGTTAAGGACAGATTCTATTGTTGGTGAAAGGAAGGTCTGTGATTCCTCCAAACTATACCAGGAAACAGATTCCCTCAATGGTACTAATAGGGGATCAGTTTCATGGTATAGTTTGGAGGAATCAGTTACCCACCAATTCACCAACAGGAGAATCTCCCTTTAAGGAAGTGTTGTTATTGTGATTATTGTCTGATATGTATATCACCTGGCTGGCTGGCTGGTACTTTCAATGGTGTGGCTAGGGCAGAATCCTCCCATTCTCATCCCTTCCCTTCCCTCACCTCACCTCCTTCCATTTTTCTCACTTCTCCTCCATGTTTGTCAAAGTATTGGTAATATTTTGCAGTACAGTAATTGTAAAGTAATAATTCATTTATGTTTTGTGCCATGCATAAATTAATTACTGTAGGTTGTATTTTGTTACAGAGTTGTTGTGATATGGAGTTGTACAAGAGACTTAAATACCCTTCATTGTACACCGTGTTCATCCTTCCATCAAAAACAGCAGCAGAAGCATTACTAGTTACTGTGAGTGTTTTATGGAGTTACTGTGTGTGTGAGATATTTCTCTTCACACACAGAATATGTTACCGTTATAATACTTCTGTGTGTGTGATCAGCCACACACACACAGTATTATAATAACACTAAGGGGATAATACACTTTTGGTACATTAGAGTGCCTCGATTCCTTCGAAGTATGCCAGAAAAACAACAGGACCAGATTGACAGTGGTGTACTGTTGTTGCTTGGAATAGTTTGGAGGAATCAATTGCTCCACCAACACTGCACTATCCCCTCAAGTTAGATTTGAACCCTACACCCTTACAGGTATAAAATTATCGCTGATGTTATAATACTTGTCTGTCTGTGTGTGTGATGTCTCGCACATGCACAGTATTATAATAACATCAATTATTTTTACTTGAACCCTACACACTTACAGGTATAAATTAATTGACAGATACACCTGGTGGGATAATAATATAGGTGTTCAAATAAAGCATAGCAATATAATAAATTATTTTATTTTTTTCCTCTTACATTAGTATCCTCCTCTCGTGTTCTGTTCTCTTCTCCTCCTCTCTCTTCTCTCGTGTCCTCCTCCTCCTCCTCTCTTCTCTCGTGTCCTCCTCTCTCGTGTTCTGTTCTCTTCTCCTCTCACTACACACCTGCAAAGCAGACAGATAAATTAGTGTTAAACCTTTTGTGTTAAGTACAATATATTTCTAAATCCAAGCTACATACATACATACATACAAACTTTATATTATATAAATCATACAGGGCAATTAGGTTGATCTTATGGGGAGATTCTATTGTTGGTAAATTGGAAGGCTACTGATTCCTCCTAACTCTACCAGAAAACAGATACCCTCAATAGTACAAATAATTAAGGGATCTGTGTGGTTTGGAGGAATCAGACCTTCCAACAAAAGAATTTCCCCTTAACACAAAGTGAGCCATATAGAAAGTGATTTGTACAGTCAGATACAAATGAACACAAGCATGGTGGTATGAGAACTGTGTGTCAAGTCTACATTCAGATGACAATACACTGTTGGTGGTAAATCTGGAGCAAATAATTACTCCAAATATTGCCACGAAACACATACACCTATAAGGAGGGAGCTTGGTTTGTGGCATGGCTAGGAGATATCAAAAGCCTGTAAATTTTCATACACTATCACAGGGACCTAAAGGGAACAGTACAGTGTGTGTGGTATATCTGGAGCAAATGATTCCTCCTTACTATTCCAAGCAATAAAAGGACACCGGTATTTTTCTTCATATGGTCCTGTTGTTTCCTGACATACTTTGGAGGAATCAAGGCACTCCAATGTACCAAAAGTGTATGAACCTTTTAAAATGAACAACAACAAATACTTAAGGGGTAGTATACATTTGGCACAATGGATTGCCTTGATTCCTCCAAAGTATGTCAGGAAACAATAGGAACACATTAACAAAAAGACTGGTGTTCTGTTGATGCTGTTACTTGGTTTTATTTTTCTATGGAGCCATCGTATCTATACCACACCATCATATGCACCATGAATGTTCTTGAATATGGTCCAATGTAACTATACAAATACCTATAGTTGTTGTTGATGTTGATAGATGGAACAAACAGTGAAGGTTGTAAAGTCTCTTGTACAACTCCAGTTACTCCACAACTCTGTAACAAAATACAACCTAATTAAATTATGAATAGTACAAAATACAACCTAATTAATTTATCTCCCTGGCTTCCATTTGGGGGTCCGAGCATCTACATGGCTTCGGTCAACCAGACTCAGGACTGCTCGGGCAGACAGTCTGGGGAACTACAACCACCAAATTAATTTATGGATGATTCAAAATGAAAGCTAATTAATTTGGATGGTAAAAGAAAAAAATGAGAAAAGATTTGTGAGAAGGACTATACAGTACTACTGGCCATGAGAATTCTTACACACACTGTTGTTCTTGAGGGTTTACAACATTAGCAAGGTAAGACTACTGCAGAAATTAACACACAGTCAGGGTGGAATAACTGGAAAAATATGTCAGGAGTCCGGTGTGATCACAGAATCAGTGTAAAGGTTAAGGGAAGAGTGTATAAGATGGTATGGTAGTAAGGCCAGCAATGATATATGGAACTGAAACATGGCCAGTGAACAAAGCACAGGAGAAGAAGTTGGATGTAGCTGAGATGAAGATGCTTAGTAAAACTGGTCTATTACAATTACTACAAGGCTGTCTAAACCTGCCTGTAAAACCTACAATGCCTCATTCTTAGAGGGGGATGGAGAAAGAACTAAAGATGAGGGACTGACTCTATGAAATAACAAGTGTGGAGAAAAAAAAAAAAAAATATATATAATGTCTCTTACTCGAGGGGAATGGAGAAAGAGGTAAAGACTAAGGGTTGTATAAAAATGGGAGGGAGGAAAGTTTTACAATTGGCATAAACCATTAAATATAAGGAAAATTATATACAGTAGATCCTGGATATATACTGTAAAGAATAAATATTTGTACCCACCATCCCTTCATTTTACACACTGTCCCTCATTGAAGACCACCAAATGTTTGCCTAGACTTTTATTGTTTTTTACCATATAGATTAACTAAGTGATTTACTGAGCCTGTGTTAAAACGATATAATTACGGTATGTTTTTAATTCCTTCATGTTATATCAAGGGTCAACTGTATATAAAAGGTGATTTACTGAGCTGCTGTTAAAAGAATGTGTGTGCTAAATTCCTTCATCTTATATCAAGGGCTTACTGTACACAACACCCAGAGAGTAACAAATACATACCTACAGAGAAGTGGAAAGTATATTGATATGAAGAGGTTCTTGAATAACATTGACTGGATACTGGATTAAATGTGTAGTGTAGTGTTGTGTCCACCACTTTAAATTCTCATCATCCTTCTCTTCTATTGCCTTGGTGCTTGTTGTCCCACCTCTCTACCATCATTTCCCTCTCCCTCCTTTCCTTCTATTTCCTTTCTTCTTGCTGTCCCACACCTTCCTCTCCCTCATCCTACAGGGTCTTTCAGGCCTCGGACAGTCTTCTATCATCCTCAAATCAAGGTGTTCATCCTGAAAAATAATAAAAAGTTAGGGTTACAATTTGGATGCACTATAAGTTCTTGTATACACATATATACTATTGGGGACTTAAACTTGCTATATTGTGATTTTAATGATCTAAACTTCATAAGAGATTAGCATAATCTGTCCTGCCAATGGGGTTTTAAGGGGAGATTTTTGTTGTTGTTGGTGAATTGGAAGACTATACTGTACAGATTCCTCCAAACTATGCCATGAAACAGATCCCTATTAGTACAAAAGCTTTCTGGTATTTGATAGTGTCTGAATCGGTTGCCTCTTCTCGCCACGACTTTGGCAAACTCCCTGTCAAAATTTACAGATCACGAGTGTACATCTAATATGGATTAAATTCTAAATGTGTAGGGAAATTTGGCGTACATACTGTATATCAGACAGATCCAGTACGGGCTTGTCCCACCTACAGCCATGAAAGTGATGAAACAAACTGTTCAGCCCCTGCAATGATTTCAATGCTCAATCACACACTTTTCCTGAGTTTGATGTAAGCGAGCTTTGACTCTGACATTTTCAGCTGTATAGAAATATTAACTATGTAACTGGCTTTATTGCTGATTTAATTTATAATCCAAATTGGTATTACATATATTAATTTCATATATAATGACTAAAGCATATAGAGCTGCGGTATATTCAGTCGTGAACAGGTCCAGTTCTCAAGGTTGCTTTTGATAACTGGCTTTTCAATGCAAATGTAGTACTAAATGTATGATCAAAGTTATGATTGAATTGATAGTTTGGTAAATCTTTGGAATCACGCCTCCGTCTATTTGTGTGTTTTTGGTAGAGAATCATCTTGAAATTAAAAGATTTGATGTTTTTTTTATAAATTGATTGTCGGAAATGATGTATTTTATTATACTGCCTCCCTATACAATCTTGGGGGGAGAGCCTGGGAATCTAGGGTTTTGGGTTGGGGAAATGCGTAACTTAGCATGTTTATTTGGGGAAATTAAATTGGTATTATTACAGAAGTACTGTGTTCTTGGCTAGGGCCGCGCAGTGTTATTACATCCGGCTAGGTCCCGGGAATTTGCCCCAGTCACTTTATGATAGTTTACACCGGTTATATCCCGGTAGTTTGCCCAGGTTAGGTCCCGGTAGTCTGCTGTGGTCTAGGTTAGGTTAGTGTCTTAGAATGGTCCAAAATAGTGGGTAACGATACTAAAATATACAATATAGTGAACACAGTACTTTTGTAAATTTACCTGCATTCCGACAATTAATCTAAAAAACACATCATATCTTAACATACCAATTGATGTACAGTAAGTATGAATCCAGTTTTTCTTGAATGCTTATTGAGAGATGAAAGTTGATGGATGGTGAATACGGTAGTGTAGATACCAGTCCCTAGTGGTTCCTACCACTACCGGTGATGGAGATACCGGTATTTATTGAAAGAATTACCGTTTTGTAACAGTGTTACCAGATTCGGCTAGGTCCCAGTATTTTGCCTCGGTTATTTTCTGTACTTTGCCATAGTTATTTTCCAGTAGTTTGCCCAGGTTAGGTCCCGGTAGTCTGCTGTGCTGTGGTCTAGGTTAGGTTAGGTAAGGTCAGGTAAGGTCAGGCTAATTTCAAAATGCCTCATTTGAATATACCATATCTTGGAAATGGGGCATTTGTGGAGGAAATGCCATAGAAGAAAATAGTCTTAGAATTGTCTAAATAAGTGGGTAATGAAGGTAGAAAATAACGGTAATTCTTTCAATATTAACCCAATAAAGTCTTGTCCACAATTTTCAGTTTTTCTTATCTAAAATAAGATTGCGTTGTATTCACAATTTAAAAAGGCACTTAGAGTCGAATGCATACCTGTGGTGAAAAGGTAGAGGTCGAATTCACAGTTTAAACAGCTATTCACATAAAGAGCAGCAGGGTTGGACAGGGTCAGGTCACGGCTGTCACTTGTCACTGTTGTCACTTTGGGAGTTTGGCCTGGTTGGTCTGGTCCACCGCTCCACCCACAAAAAATCCACAGATGTTTATTATTTACCCACAAATGTGTGCATATTTTTTTTTATTGTAATCACTAAACAGTTTACGAAATAATTGTTGGTAAATTGATATAATTTTAACTCAGATAGAGTGCATTTTTATTTATCAACATAGCCTACTGTGAGCCTACCCTGCACGTTGAAGTGAAGGAAGAGAGGTTATTCTCAGGTTAACATATAACGATGGAGATGATTGGTCTATGTGTTGCCAGGAAAGTTTATGGATAATGTAACATTATATTCAGGCAATAGATCATTGTGAACAAAATGAATTATGTTTATATGCCACATATACAGTATATGAAGAATAGTAGTAGACATTCCTGTAGATTTTCCTTGAGAAATATCTCGGTTACTGTAGAATACTCCCAAATTACCCTAAAATCCAGCTGAAGAATAGAGGAATTCCCGTAGATCTGGCAACACTGCCAGACTTGAAGCTGGACTTGGTTTTTCCAAATTAACCATTTTTAGCATGTTGGGCAATAAATGAGTCACAATTCCATGGTAAACATTTCGATTACCTCAATAAAAAATTAAGGGGCCATCCAGGTGCTATTTATTGCCAATTCTCGTCACACACACACTAAAAAAAAGTTCAACAAATAAATAGCAAATGTCCGTATAGTATTCTCCACAAGACTACTATAAACTGGGTGTGGATTCTGTGGAAGTCTGTTAGCTGGCACTCTCCTGTAACCTATGATGGTGTCTAATTGAAGGATTGATATTAGGCGCCACAACATTTAGGTCATCTGTTATAGAGAAGGACTTAAAAAAATAGAGGGATACTAGAAATGAAAAAGAAAAAATTATCCAGCCATAAACATATTTTATTTCTTTTTCCTTTCACTTTGGCACATTGATCTAAATTATATATATCATTCACTACAGTCTGACAATCTATTATCTATATACAGATCAACCTGAAGCTCCCTTTATACCATTATCAAAATATTTTTCTTGTTACATTAAGGGGAGATTCTTTTATTGGTGAATTTGAAGGTCGACGATTCCTCCAAACTATGCCATGAAACAGATCCCCTATTAGTACTATTGAGGCTTCTATTTTTTGGCATAGTTAGGAGGAAACTGTAGCCTTCTAATTCACCAACAAAATATTCTCCCCTTAACCAGATCTTCCATCCTTTGCAGAAAATTAGTGATTAAACATATGAGGAAAGTAGAATGAATTGGGACGGAAAGGCGGAACACAAAGGGAGATGGATTCAAGTCTCGAGTAAACAGAATAAAAAAAAAAGGCTGAGAACAGTGAGAGGTAATGGCTACTTCACATTCTGCTGTACATTCGTGTATCAAATCAAGGGACCCTGTGATGTAGTAAGAAATTGGAGGTTAGCGAGTCCTTCAAACACTGCTACGAAACACCACCTACATTGAAGGAGCTTGTTTCGTGGTATGGTCAGGAGGAATCAGAAGCCACCAACTCTCATACACGATCACAGGGTCCTTAAAGTTGGCCTGAGATCATAACAAATGCATAACTCAAGACTATGCTATGGGCGATTTCGCAGTCACTCTCGTTTGTTTACTTACAACCATTCATATTTCAATCCTAATGTAGTAATGTATTATTAGCAAATGTTATGGTACAATAAATCTTGATCATGGTTTCATTAGTATCTCAGGCATTAATTAATCTCAAAAGTAATACCAAACATTATACTATCTAGGAATTAAACATGTAAGCCACAGGACATTACATAGGTTTTGCAGATGAGCTGTACCTTTGCTCCAGTACATAAATTTTTAACAAAACAAGAAAAAATACATGTACAGCTGTGGTTGCAAATTCATGACACTTGGATACATATGGTATACAACATTTTTATGGTCAAGTGTACATCATACAAACAGAAATTGAATGTTTAGCAAGTACTCCCTCTACAACTGTGTCTCCATACATACATATACTGTAATGCAACACTGTCACCTGAATGAGATGAAGGTATCAGTAGCTATGAATTTTGTTGTTCTAATTTCAGTAGCAATGCTAACTACAGGGGAAGAAAGTTGAGGGGAAATAATGCTAGAGTTCAAATGCATGAAAAAAAAAATATATATTTTTCGTCTTAGTCAGAAATGATTGATCTGAAAATAAATGAAAACACACCACTGATGTGCTTTGCTGAAACAAACATTCAAAGATAGTTTCTTAAGATGCAATGTAACAAACTGATACAGTATGACCTCAAGTACTGTATGTATATGCTGACATGGTTCTCTCATATATTCAGGAAATGAGACCTTTTATTATAATACAGTATTTACTTACCATGCTAGCTGGGTGTCTATATAATACCTGCCAATAATCTGGGTCATACTGTATTCTTGATGCTGAGAGAGGGATAAAATTCTTTTTTAAATGTTACATTTGTACATGCTTACATCTGTGGACTAGAAATAACAGATTGGTATATACTCTCTATAAAGAGAGACTTTGTAGAATCTGCATCTTCGTTAATAAACAAACCTAGGACAGCATTTCCCATCAGTTTTTTGGTGCATTCACTTACATTTCCATGCATGCCAGAAGCTCAAACTATAGAGAAAAATATACTATTACAGTGGCCAAGAAAAGTATCCTTACCATGCAGACTTTTAAACACACAGACAAATTGACTATGTGATCTTAAACACGGACTATACTCTACCTAACCAACTTGGGCAGTATTGTTGATTTCTGTTACCATTTCCTTCACTGTAAGAATACTTTTATGGACACTGTACAGTTGCAGACGAGAGTTCCTTTCTACCACAACAATACTCTGCTTCAATGAGTAGGTGGAAAGGAACTTTTGTCTGCAACTGTAAATATAAACAGTACATAAATTCAGAGATGAAACTAGATTCAGTTTCCTATTCCTAAGAAGATCTCACTGATGAGAATTTCATTTCACAGGTGCTTTGTATGCCAGCAAAAGCTATGACGATATGGCTCGGGTTTTGTAGTCCAAATGAAGTTGCTTTTGAAACTAAGCATCGACCGATATTCCACCCTGTGGTATAAATGAGGACCTACTCTCATAATTTTCATGCATGTTTCAATGGGTGGTACAAGTACTTGTATATAAGGAAAATCCATTAATTGCAGACAAATGGAATATTATACTGGTACTATAGTTTTGCAAAACTGATACAATCTATTATTTATCTGCTACTGAAGGTGTTTCTCTTTAATCATCTATAGATATGATTCTTATTTTGTGATCTAAGGTTATCTTTGATTATCACATGTTTCACTCATTCTCATTAATCAGATGACTGTAATGTCAAGTCTGAGTAACATGGTTAGTTCACTCAGTATTTTTTTTCCTCTCACTTCCTTCATTATTTTGTGATGAACCACTCACAGGAACAAGAGAGTTGTAACTCCATTGTCTCATTTACCTGTAGGTTTTCAACAATGGGGCCATTTTGTTCCGCTTTAGTAGATTGTAGTTAATTGTACCCACTCCTCACTTACTCTGTACAACATTTAGTACTCACAGGGTGGCCAATCAGGTAATCACAAGTGTAGTAGGGTTGCAACATCCCCACACTAAAGTAATGTAGGTAGTATACGGTATTACAAAATACAAATGAGAGGCTAGTACAGTAATTGTTTACTAAGATGGCAAGTTGGCTGGAGCTTAGTTTCAAGAGCAAGGCATTAAGGCGATGCACAAGAAAGTGAATATAATTATGACATAGATCAAATTAATATTCACTGTAACCTGTGAGTAAATTGAACATGGGTGTTGTGCTTATCGTGAAATTTAGACCTTGCTGACCAAATAAATGTTTGGTACAGCTAACAGAAAACTTGAAGTCAAAAGCACACATTCTTTTCAGGCATTCTCATCAAGCAACACAAAAACAAAGTTATTATGGGATATAATATTTCGTTGTTTGAGCAAGGAAATGTTCAACATAGGATGTCTTTGGAATTAAATTTCATGACACTGTTCATGGAGGAAAAAGATTAAAGTCCAGTACTAAAGTTGTTGATAATGAGCACTAGCTCCACTACTATAAGCAACGAGACTTTATGTACTGGTTTGGGACCAAATTTTGATTTTATAGTTACACATTGGAGGAATGGAACAGGAAGGCAAGGATACAATCCAACACTTATGAGATTACCAGATGAGAAGAGGGCATTTCTAAGAAATAATTAAATAAAAATTATAAGTTACAACAGAATGAAGTCATAAACACTAATATATGGCCTAAGCAGCATAGACAATGCCTGTTGTGAGGGTTCCAAGTAGTATCTATGGATTCATTGTACTCATCATGTGTCACTGCTTAGACCATTACTATTCTTGTGTACAGCCAATAGAGCCACCATTTCCTCAACAGCTATGAATATTCCAGTGTAAACTACTCTGACACCAGGCTAACTTCATTATACTGTATCTAAAGTAAAGAATACCTCTAGCAAGTTCGATTCATCACCTCCAAACCCTAATGATACCAGATTTAGTAACAACGTAAAAATAAAATAGTACTTGAACAATCTCAGTCTGCAACAGCTCACATGGAAATTATGGCAAGGGACTTTCAAGCACATACATGCGTGCACACATACACTCCGGCACATTCACACTCATAAAAAGTAAAACAACATGGACCTCCCTCTCACCTACATTATCTGAGTATTACATAAAAAAGACATCATTGAGCATTAGGAAATGTACAGTGGCATAAACTCTCTTAACTGTTCAATCAAATTCTTGGCACTGAGCTTCGGAGACAGTCAGTACTAACACTATCAAGATGAGCCACACCGCTTGCACTCGGCCACTTCCTTCCAGCCAAACAATCCATCCCTAATTTAGTATCTAGTAGAGGATTAAGGGAGCATGATAAGTTTTTGGAAGGTACTATTTCCTCCAAACTAAGCTACAAAACAGATAATCTGAAATGAGGTAGTCTGTTTTTTTGCCAATGTTTGAAGGAAACAGTAACTACAATTCATTAACATTATCTTACCCCCTTAAATATTAAATATACATTGGGAAGGGGGGCAAGGAGATATGACTGTCTCTGTAAAAAATCTATATACATAATTGGCAATGGTCGCTTAATTGTGTACAGCACACACAGAGCTTGGACTATCAACAGTTTTATCAGTTGTCACCAAACATTTAGGAGATGCTACCTAACCTTCCCAAATCACCTGTTGGTTGTTATAATAGTTTGTTTTAAATCTTACAAGCCCCTGCAGTGCAAATACAGATGTAAAAGACAGCACTGTATAAACAGCAGTGGATTCAGGAGGGTTAGGATGCATTTCCTAAACATTTAAGAACAAATGTAAAAACAGCTATATGTATTTTAAAGGACAGGTTATGGTATCTACTGACCAGGGTATATCCACAGTACCCAGGGATCAACTCTTACACTACTTAGCTTTGATACTCAGCAGTATAGCAACTGGTAAAACACAGGCAGTCAAATTATTCACTGCAAGAATAATTCTTATAGTTGCTGTTAAATTAAATTATGTGTGTTATTTCCATTTATAAGCCTATACAATCCATTTTGCAGAGATTCTGAGTTTCAGCCTGAATACATTTTATATACACTGTTAAATATGGTAATACATCATAACTGAGGAAGCTGTATATATACTATTTCTTATCTACAATAGGTACCATAATTAACAGAATTCTATACGTCTAGCACATTTCCATCCTTAGCCATACTGAAGGTCAAAACAATTCCAACCACTAGTTTCCATCCCAGGAAGTGAAGTCAGTACAGTTAAAGTACCCCTTCATTTTAGACTGGAACTGGAAATAAGTCTTTTGTACTTTCTAAAGGTTCACCACAACAACATGTTAGGGAGCTGGTTCTTCACTATTAAGTGATTGCCACAGTAACACAAAACTGTTCAATATCAATGCAATACATAGATGTACAGCACATTTCTAGTCTTTACTTGCCACATCAGCACTGCTTCCAAGATAAAAAAAAGAAAAGAAAAAGTCATTCTAGCATATAACAGTATCTTTTCATTAATGTTTGCATGAAATATTATTTGCAATTTCCTTCACAAAAAACACTGTATGTTTTATTTTCTTAACTGCATATGGGCCTTGGCTTTCCTAGTATCACTGAAGTCCAACAACAAAATATCTCGCATGTATCTGTATCTGAAGTGAATAACTGAATTTACTAATGATAAACATCTGTAGCAAAGGTGAATAAATGAGTACAGATTTACTAAATATCACTTGTCATTAAAACAACATATAACCCACCCATTTGTTTACTAAGTCTGGCAAGTCTCACACCATGGATGAGTTATGGTTAGGTGAGTAAACAACTGAATGAGGCTCTTGACTTCGCGCTAGCAGCTTCTTGGGGGACATGACAACAGGGTCATGGAAGGAAAGGGTCTCCTGGGATACATTTCCAGACGCATACCCTGAGCTCTGCTTTGATAGAGAGTGTCCCAGAGGCACAAAGCGGTTGGCCCCTTCCCTACCATGATGGCCAGTGGCGTCAGTGGTGTTTGGTCTTGTTGGGGGCTGATGAGGTCTGGCACGTGTGCCTTCAACTGGGGCAGAAAGCACATCTCTTGTCTCCTCTCCCCCACTGGTTGGGTGGACAGGATGTGCCCAGCGACCAATGGGCATGTCTCCAACTGAAACATATGCGGATTTTTCGGGCTGCTTTGTGGGTGAAGACAAAGCCTCTGCCATTGCATAAGTTACATAAGGAGTCTTGTCTGGAGGACTGACTCTTGGACTTGTGAAGGCTGTCAGATCAGGAGTAACACTAACATAACCTGGAGAAGGGGAGCTGGCAGGGGGTGATGTAGCTGGTATTCCCCTGGTCCCCACTCTGCAATAAGCTCCCAGGGGACGGTCTTCATCTGATGCTCTTGCCGCCTTGTCAACACCCAACGGAAGGGACAAGAGAGATGACTGTCGCTTCATGCCTGGCAAACTCACTTCTCCAACTGCTACATATCCCTGGGTCTGAGGCATCTCCCGGTTTGCTGCTTCAGCCTGAGCTACAGCAACATATCCAGCATTTAGGTTAAGCCAAGGTAAAGACTGGGCCTTAATATAAGGTGAATTAAAGTCATAGGCCTTTTTGTAGGGATAGAAATGGCGGGAGTATGCTGGGAGATGGCCCTCACGGCGCTCGTGGGGCAGTGTTAGGTTACCCAAGTCACTGAGGGGCATATTGCAGCCATCAGCCTCACTGGTTGGCATACTAATGTAGCCAGTGGAAGTACGACGTCCACTCATCCTGACCTCTGCTCCTTCCATCTCTGTACCCAGGCTGGGTGTGGACTGTGGCAGTGATGACCCAACACCTCCATCACACCCCATACCCACAGTCAGGTTGGGAACAGACCCCACAGCAACATAGCCTGGCTGTGGACACTGTGAACAGAAAACAATTATGAGTAAACAGAGAATACATTATATAAATTTTGGTCATATTTTGGGAGTTATTCAATACCCACATTAAGCCATCCCAGAGAGGGTGGATTCAACACATATCGGATACCTACATATAAAAATACTGTACTATAGGAATATATATGAAGGGTGTGTGATGCTCTTTGACCTTTCTTGATGGTTGAAAGACAACATTTGGAATTGTCTGAATGTGTCTAGCTTCCACCCCTGTCTGATATAGTTTAGTTCAAATTGAGCTAGACATGCAAGTCAATAAAATGTGTTGCCATGGCAACCTTTTCTTTAAATTTGCCAAGTTAAAGACAAAGAGCAAGCACATTCAAGAACTCTTCAGAAATTATTATTCATCAGCCAATAAATCAATGTAAGGAAGGTGAAATCTAAGGCATGTTCAAGCCTGGAATGGGTGCAAGTCCTTTTAGAAAATTAAATATTCTGGGTCTCATGTGTAGCAGGCTGCCTCGACACACTATTAATTTTACAGTTGTTACAATAAGCTATACTTCATGTCTCTTGTTATTATAGTATCACCAAATGGTTCAGCATCCACATTCACCTCATGTATTATAGGGATATTTTTTTGTTGGTGAACTGGAAAGTTTCCGATTCCTCCAAACTATGCCAAGAAACAGACACTCGATTAGTACCATTGAGGGGGTCTGTTTTCTGGCATGGTTAGGAGGAATCAGTAGCTTTCCAATTTACCAAAAAGAAAATCTCCCCTTATATAATTCAAAAGTTTTCTCTGTTGGGTACTGTACAATGTTTAGTTTCCATGTAAACAGGACATACTCTTACCGTCTTGGGTAGGCCGTGGCACACATAGGGAGGAGCCGAGTTTTGTGGCCTGTACCTCACTTCTCCTGAGGGGAAGCCTGGGTCCTGTTGGGTGAAAATTATTTACAGAGTAATATCATGTTAATATATCACAACTTATCTTCTGGTACATTCCATTCCATTTTAAGTACTATTTTCAGGTACTTTTCACTTTCTTAATCAAACACTTAATTTTTCCTTTATTCCTCAAGTCATGTTTATGGTATTGCTTTTGAGTCTTTTGAAAATTTGTGAAGGAATATTGCATTATTCCATGAAAATGAACAAATGAATGAGCTTAAGGATTAACCCTTAAACAATGGTGACAATTGTCAATCAGTACTGTTAATTATAGTAAGAGGGAGGACCTAATGATATTCTCAAGTTAAGAATATTCTAATAAACCATTAAGCAACAGTTTACATAAGTTTCCAAAAGTTCTCCAAAAGAGAGCTCCATTCCCTTTACTCTACTCACCTCCTGCACAGTTCCAGAATCCGAGGATGGGTGAAGACCATCACTGCCAGAAGAACAGTCTGAGTCTCCACCAGTTGAGCAGCCTGAGGAGTCTGCATTGTTGTCTGCTACGGAGGTGCCAGAATCCCCGGAGAGGTTGCGACCCTGACGCTCGTTGGCCGGTTTGATCAGCTGTTGACAGATTGATATTGGTTACTACAGTATTAAAAGAATGGAAGAGGAAATGGATAAGTAAAGTTGTAGGCAACACTACTTTACCATCCTTCTGAACCTGTACCAAATGAAGTAACACAGGCGACATCATGACACACATGGCTTGGTGATTCACTCCACAGGTTCAAGAACCATTAAGTGGAATGACAAATAATGTCCGTCCACAACTATGCAGCCATGGGGTTACTGTATACTCGGACTGGATTGTAAAAAATTTGGTTTACTATATACTTTGGAATATTGTTGTAGTTACTGTAATACAAACCTGTGATGAATGGTAAGTGCCTTTTACAGTATAACTGGCTTCACAATTTATGTACAGTACTCTAAAATTATACATATGGACACTCACCTCACAAGTTAACAAACAGATGGGTAAATAAAGATTGATAACCTGACTGCTTAAATTCAAGATGTCTCTGATCTACTGTATGTATGTCATATTGTGTGAGGTTTACAGGATTACAATACTGTCAGTGATAACTACACTTACTACTGTATTTAAATGTCTGGAGTGCAATATGCATTAAGCAAAAGACTACTATATAGCTCTCAGGAGCAATGCAAATGTTGAAAACATGAATTACTTTAAAACATAATTTTGTGAGGTGGTACAATAGTAATTTCTATTTGGGAAATGCAAGACTGAAATTAACATATGAGTAACTGTTTATCTTGGGTATTAGTTTGTTACATTAATAGCTTTACCAAGTTCATAATATAAGCAATACAATATATTAAAACTTTGCCACTACTGCACAGGTAAAATCTGGTGTTGAAACTTTTAATGGGTATATTAACATGAGACTGGGCAAGCCAGAATTGCTCCATAAAACATATATATACAGTATTCCTCATGTTATATATACCATCCCTATATATACCTTAATTTTGTCATGGATATCAAGGTTAGATTAATTTATATTACTGAAAGATTGACAGGAATAACAATGGGAAACTACATGCATGTAAATGAAAATAAACACTGTACTGTATTTGAAAATATAAATAAATAATATCTACAGCGTATTGTGTATGTGAGATAAGTTTTCCATTGTAATTACAATTTGTGATAAACTCAACCTCAAGTACACAAGATGCAATTTTATTCTGCCACCAAAGTCAGGTTGATTTTTACGTAATATGAATGGCCGGGGATAAAATGCCAGTGAATACTAATGCAAGCCGTGATGAAACCATTCTGCCATTGAGATGGAAGGTATCACCACAGCTTGCAGTAACGATGACAACCATTCAAACTCTGTAAAATTCAACCTGACCTTGGTGGCAGCATAAAATTACACCATGTGTACTAGAGGTTGAGTACATCACACTGATCACAGAATGCATTTAAAGTAGAGAACTTGTCTCTATCTGTCTGGGTCAATCCCCTTCGTTTACGGTGTATATAATTATCGTGTATAGTGATAGGACAATATGAAAACAATGAAATATATCCTTTCACAGTTTCTACAATAAATAGTGAAAGAAGATAAGCTAATTAGCTAATACAGTGTAAAATGCATTAATTTATACAAAATCCTAAGTGCTATGGTAATCTTCATAATTAAACATTATTAACTCATAATGTGAAAGCTTGGAAATTTCTATGCAAGGTTTAAAAAAGCATCTTATCACCTAAAAGGCATAAATAAGCATGTTACCATTTCTATGCTACAATAAATATGTGATCTATCATGCTAGGGAGTCAGTGAATACTAAACACTGAGAACTTACAAGGAAGGTCTTCCAAGGAACAAGATGAGGAAACAATTGAGTACATAAGATAAATTTAAATAAGATAAATTAAACAAAGTAACTACATTGTACATTTTCTTACAACTAATTTTATCACACTCTTGGCTACATAATGTGCAAGCAAGTATCCAAAGTCTACTTTACAAAGAATTACTGTACTGAACCTAGTGATGTTCAACACTACAGTAATGTTCGGTATCATATCATAAACAGTTTTTACTTTAATGTACTTAGTGAATAACAGAAGTAAGATGGAGTAATACAGTACAAATGTATAATGAAGGCCTCCTATATATATACGTACTAAAACTTCTTGCGAATGCAGGGTCGGTTCACTCACTTCTTGTTCCTCGAAGGCTTTGTGTTTACTTGTGCTGGTGGCGATGGTCTTCTTTTCACGGTGGTTGGTGAATATGTCATACCAAGGCCTCTTGACCTCTTGTGGCAATGTAGTGGATGGAGTGTAGGTGTTCTGTATATGGACAACATTAGAGTTACCATTAGCTTCAATCATGTACGGTAATTTAAATTTTTTCATACCTGGGTTAGGTTGGGGTTCCCAGGTTTGAGACTTGGAACATGTATGGGACTGTGTGTTTGGAGAAGTTTATAGCTAGATTTTCCTGGTATCTTAAAAGGTACTAATAATTAATTCTACTGAGCAAATCTACAGTAAGCCAGGTAGCCCACAGTGATTACTGGTGAAGCACTATCCCTCCCCACTAACTATGTGTAGAGGCAAAAGGAGATACAGCATTACCAATGGGTTAACTTAGTATTTTCATATTCAAATTGATAATAACCACTGGATTAATTCAAAATGGTTCAGGGATTGTATAGAACATTTACCCTGAACAATGCACATGTTCTGAACTAATGAGGGATTTCACTTCCTTTTTACATGCATGAGTATGACTTTCAATTCCGATATGACATTCACAAGTAAACAGGAGAAGGTCATTAAAGATATACTGTAGTAAGTTGACAAGTTCCAGCATTGTCTGTCATCACATTATATTACCAAAGTATTGAAATGTGTGATACTAAATTGACCAGACCTTGGATGATACCAGTACATTCAGTCTCAATAACACAATGAACACAAAACTGAAAATGTATATAACACTCATAGATCTTACTGTATAGTCGACAGCATATATTTGCTTTATTTGATTAAAAAGGTAAAATAAACGATTAATACACGTGATTGTTACATGAAAATAAAAGTAAGATAGGATAGGCTCGATTAAAAGGTAAAATAAATTATTAATACACGTGAATTGTACTTAAGAAATAGTTCCAACAAAGGTAGATGGAGTGTACAATATACTTACCAGACCATGTGGCAAATAGAGTTTACGATGGCATTCACTGATGAAAATCTTGGTGCGGCTGTTGGAGAAATTACACCACACATTATTACAGTACAACAACCCCAGCATTTTTATACTGGGACAAAAAAAATTTACGTAGGCAATTATTTACGGTAATTACACACACACACACACATGTATAGATAATAATATACGCTTTCACACCCATACATAAATAAATAAATAAATTAATAAAATAAAATACACAAGCGTAATAATTTGTTTTTCACACACACACACGTTGATAATAAATCTACGTTTTTCACACACACACACACACACACACGTAAGCAATAATTTATGTTTTCACACACCACAATATCATATCACAGCGATCAATTATATTTTACAGTATATTATAGACATATTGGCTTTATAATTAAATAAGGGAATAACTATGTAACAGTGAAACAAGCTTTTAATAAAATCTCTATATATATATACACTAAATAATGGATAGACTTACTCCAATCCAACGGTGAAGATGACAAAGAATACGAATGAAATGATAAAACAGGAGATAACGAGGACTGCGATGCCCCACCACGGTATTCCTGGAAAAAGAAAAGAAAATGTGGAATTAGACGAGATAGAAAAATGGACATTGCTGGAATAATACGGAAATTGGGTAACATTATAAACAAAAAACGATGAATAGATGGTATGAAAAAATTGGCATTGCTGGAAACTTACAGGAAAAGTGTAGTAAAAAAATAAAGAGGAATTAGGTGGAGTACAAAAGAATGGCTAGGTACTCTTCTATACCCTGGACTAAACAAGATGTAATTACAGATGGCGTGTATCTGGGGCCTGTATTCAAGAACATCCGTGGTGTATACAATGGCGTGTTTGGTACGATGACTCCATAGACAAACAATACAGCCATAGTAAAACACCACAAATGTTCTTGAATAAGGCTCATTGTGCAGCCCCCCCCCCCCTCCCCTATAAGTCCCTACCCAGTCCCCACCAATACCAGCTCTGAGAATCCCACCACACAAAGGCTCACGGGGAAAGTAACCCCAGACAAAAGCGTATAATCCCAGAGCTTAAGTCCCGTATAAAAGGCGACCAACGTGGCGTGTAACAGCCAACAGAATATACAAACTCAAGCCGATGCCACCATTTTAGCAAAGTGTGAGGCCGCGGCTCTTGGAAATAAAAGAGGGATTAGTAGAGGGGCTTTGTTCCTTGTCTCAACTCTCAAACAAAAGGTGGGAGCAAAGCGGTCTGACTGGACACGACCCTCGCCTGCCCTACCTACCATTGTTCATGTCCATAAAGTCATGGTGATGGCTTTATCATCACTAGTTCACGCGTCATTCTTCAAGGAAACCAACGACCCTTTTTAAAACACCAGCCATCACACTACTGCCTCACCATCCATGCCATACACCTCCACCCAGACCAATCGACATGTTTATTAATAGTTGGGGTCCCCGTCATTTTTAAGGGGATAGTATATATTACTTTTGGTACAGTTTGCCACAAGAATTCTTACACAGGCTATATGGAAAGAGAGACCATTATTCTGGAAGTACAGTATTGCAATGAATGGTCTACCAAGTAACTCGGTGATTGAAAAACAACAAGCCTAATAATAAAAGTTGTACTGCAGTAATTTAAGGACCCTGTGATCGTGTATGAAATTTAAAGGTTTCTGATTCATCCTGACTATACAACGAAACAATCTCCTACTATTGCAAGGAAACAAGACCTTATTAACAAAAATAATGGTGGCCTGTTGTTGCTTAGAATAGTTTGGAGGAATCAGTTGCCACAGATCTACCAACACTGTACCGTCTCCTTAATTAATCAGTTCGTGCAACAACCCAACACAATAATAATACTAATACTAATACTAATACTAATAATATGGACTGTACCGTTTCCTAAATTAATCAGTTCGTGCAATTACCAAACATAATAATAATAATATGGTGATTTCCTTCTACGGTGACTAGCGTATCAAACCAGTAGCCAGAACTCTATACTCCAATAACAAAAATGACGCCAAGACCAAACAAAGGGCGTTTCTGGGAGCTCTCATTCAAAGTCCACAAGGCTACTACACCCCCAAACAGTGTACAGTCACGGTCAGGAGTCCTGCATCGGGTGTTAAGGGACCCTGTGATGTTGTCAGAAAATTAGAGGTAATAAGAGTCCTTTAAATATGGCCACGAAACAAACACCACTTAGATTGAAGGAGTTTGTTTCGTGGCATAGTCAGGAGGAATCAGAAGCCACCATGAAGTCTCCTACACGGTTACAGGGTCAAGTTATAGTCATAGTTATAGTAGTCTAATGGTAAGAGTCATGGTCGTTTGGTGCCCGGGTATCTTGGTCCGTCATAGTTCGCAGAATGGCCGAGGCAAAGGAAGAGTCATGTGGCAAATTTTGATGGACGGCGTGAAATTTACTTCTTTTGGCGGGAAATATAATAATGAGGAGTATTATAACCACGGTGCTGTATAATCCATGGTTAGCCACTGGGGAGAAATAATTAAGGGGGTGCGGGAGTAGGGTACTGGCTTGGGGGGACTGGTGGTGTGTGTGGGAATAGGGGGACAGGCTTGGGGTGGGTAGAAAAGCCTGTAACCTATTCCCGCAACCCCTTACCCCCCCCCCCCCAAGCCTGTCCCCCTATTCTCGCACCCCCAAGCCTGGATAAATGAGGAGTTAAGGTGGATCCAGGAAATTTTATGGGATCAGGCCAACCCCTCCCCCCCCCCCCAAAAAAAAAGAGCCTAAATGGGAATTGTAAACTATTTATTGTCTCTGAAAATGTTATGGCGTTATACCCTTTATAAATGCAATGCCTACTGACCTAGAGACATGGACAAATACCATAGCACAAATTGGAAGCAATGACCCGTTACCAACTCAGGTTCAATGACCCTCTAACTATGAGTCTAACTATACCGGAATTGTTTCGTAAGAATAATAATCACGTGTATAATTATATAGTACTGTATAGTGTAGTCAGCTTCCGTCAAAACATCCATTCCCTTTCTCTTTCTCCCAAATAATCACACACACACACACACTCTCTCTCTCTCTCTCTCTCTCTCTCTCTCTCTCTCTCTCTCTCTCTCTCTCTCTCTCTCTCTCTCTCTCTCTCTCTCTCTCTCTCTCTCTCTCTCTCTCTCTCTCTCTCTCTTTTCCGTTAATATAATGCTAATCGTCCTCCCTCCCTCTCTCTGTCCCCCTTCCTTCAAAATAATCCCCCCTCCCACTAACCTTCCATCCCTCTCCTTTCCTTCGAAATAATCCACCCTCCCACTACCCTACAGACCTCCCTTCCCCTTCCGTCAAAATAATCCCCCTCCCACTACTCTACCTCCCTCCCTCCCACCTTCCTTCCTTCCTTCCTCATCCTTTGTCGGTGAATAAAGAGGACGTAGTAAATCAAAATATAACAAATTGGGTGAATGATTGTTATAGGTCACTTAATACTACTTCCTTGATAGTATGAATCAGTGTTACGTGTCATTTACTACTACTACTTCCTTGATAGTATGAATCAGTGTTACGTGTCATTTACTACTACTACTTCCTTGATAGTATGAATGAGTGTTATGTGTCACTTACTATTCCTCGAAAGTTTGCCATAAACAGCACCAACCAAGGGCCGTAGTAGTCAAGAACAACATTTATGGTGTATACGATGGCGTAATACCGGTACGATGGATGCTCTGTAGAATCAGTAGTCTTCCAAGTATACTGTCCATGCATACGAGATTACCCCCCTATAGTTAAGGTTACGAAATTACCCGATACTGTATATAATTCCAAAGAGCTGGATTTTTTTTGTGTCGTCGTGGAAAGGGGTTAATTTTATATTGAAACCATACATACATGAGTGAAAGTGAAGCAAGAAGTGATGTGTGTATGTTTTGAAAGGGAATACATAGGCTTGTGTTCCGACTCCCCTTTTTCATAATTTACAATGGGATAGGGTGGAAAGTGAAAGTTCGTTTGTGTGTGTGTGTGTGTGTGTGTGAAAGGAGGGAGGATGGGCGTGTATGCAAATGATGTCGGTCATGCAGATTAGTCCATAAAATCAGGTCACACGCTAAGGACCGGAAGTACACACATGAGTGGTGTATAGTACATGGCAACACACACACACACACACACACACACACACACATATATAAAATATAAATCATGTGTATACTCGTATATATGTAAATACCCCCGAGAAGAAAGTATGACCCGCCCAGGCAATATACATACATATACATATGCATACAAAATTCTGTAATACACATCAATATAAATTTTGCCTGGGCAATGTCTAATAAGTTTCTCCGTAAATGTAAACATATAAATACGCATACTATATACATTTAATAAGTCAGGATACAGAAGGAATGACTGACCTTATAAACAATTAACTTCAGCGATGATAAACTACTAAAGATACAATGGAATGAAGCGAGTTAATAAGAAGTATCCCCAAACGACCCATACATAAACCTATATATAAATATATATACTCAACACATGTTCAGTCGCGCTAGGAAGTATTGTCACATTTACCATTACATAATTATTATTATTATTATTATTGTTGTTATTAGATTCTGTGACATGACTTCCTAACGCGTCTGTACTGTTGGCCACAAGAATTCGTACACACGTTGTTGTTGTTTTCGAGGGTTTACAACATATCGAAAATGAAAGTTAAGACTACGTAACTGCAATACAACATTATTATTATTATTAGTTTGTTCTTTTGCAATAACGAAGTCACTTGGTAGACCATTCATTGCAGTACTTCCACAAATATAATGAATGACCTCTCTTTCCATATTATATAGCCTGTGTTGTGTATAAGAATTCCTGAGGCTAACTGTACACACACACACACACACACCAAATCCAAGGGAGCCGCCCCGTGTCCTGCCGCTGTTGTAGTTGGTTCCTCTCAATGGGGACGGAACGACGGCCCTCTTTTTAAGTATTACCGAGAAGTTGTCAGCCAGCGAGGGCCTCACGCACACATCACAGGAACTCCTCAATTGTCATCTTAACAACAACACAAACCACTACCCACTACTACGACTACCACCAATGTCGGCTCCTCTATACTATACTCTCTTGTATAGACCACCGGAGTTGACCAGTACAGAGAGAAAGAGGGACAGACAGAGAGAAAGAGGGACAGACAGAGAGAAAGAGGGACAGACAGAGAGAACGAGGGACAGACAGAGAGAAAGAGGGACAGACAGAGAGAAAGAGGGACAGACAGAGAGAACGAGGGACAGACAGAGAGAACGAGGGACAGACAGAGAGAAAGAGGGACAGACAGAGAGAAAGAGGGACAGACAGAGAGAAAGAGGGACAGACAGAGAGAAAGAGGGACAGACAGAGAGAAAGAGGGACAGACAGAGAGAAAGAGGGACAGACAGAGAGAAAGAGGGACAGACAGAGAGAAAGAGGGACAGACAGAGAGAAAGAGGGACAGACAGAGAGAAAGAGGGACAGACAGAGAAAAAGGGACAGACAGACAGACAGACAGACAGACAGAAAGACAGACAGAAAGACAGCCAG
>JAWQEG010004942.1:0-27500 GCA_033782935.1 Petrolisthes cinctipes
AGTTGCTCCAGAATTACCATCAGTATCCTCCCCCCCCCCCTCCCCCTCCCTCCCTTTAATGGGTACACGAAGGCGTTGATGGGGCCGACCCTTAGCGACCCCCTCGTTACATAAATTGAAGCTCCTTTTATCTGACTGCCTTCCTTGGTCAAGTTTAGGTTGTGTCGTAATGGTCTATTTAACTGGTAATGTCTTCATCGGCTTTATTTCTTCTGTGCTCGTCTCTCTGTATGTCTGTCTGTCTGTCTATATCTTTGTTTCTGTCTCATTGTCTGTCTGTCTGTCTGTCTATATCTTTGTTTCTGTCTGTCTGTCTGTCTGTCTGTCTATATCATTATTTCTGTCTGTCTGTCTGTCTATATCTTTGTTTCTGTGTGTCTGTCTGTCTGTCTATATCTTTGTTTCTGTCTGTCTATCTGTCTGTCTATATCTTTGTTTCTGTTTCATTGTCTGTCTATCTGTCTGTCTATACCTTTGTTTCTGTATGCCTGTCTGTCTGCCTGTCTATACCTTTGTTTCTGTACATATTTCTGTCTGTCTGTCTATACCTTTGTTTCTGTCTGTTTCATTGTCTGTCTGTTTGTATCTGTCTGTATCTTTGTTTTTTTTTTTGCATCTTTTTATCTGTGTATATCTTTATCTCATTGTCTATCTGTCTATACCTTTGTGTTTTGCATCTCATTTTGTCTGTCTATAATTATCATTCTCATTTTCTGTCTGTCTGTCTGTCTGTCTGTCTTTATCATTGTCATAACACCTCATGGCACCATTGAATACTTTTATAACCTAACTTCACACTATTGAGAGTTTTATAACCAAACATCTAACCTAATTTATCTGTCAAAAAGTAAGTGAATACAGGGTTTAGATCCATCATGTAGTTGTTTGTTGAAGTGTGTGTGTGTGTGTGTGTGTGTGTGTGTGTGTGTTGGAGAGCCTAAGGCCTAACATCACATTGATAGCACTACACTCTGGGTTCTTTGGTATGCAAATTATTCTTACAGTATGATCAACGTTCTTGTAATTACTGGGTTTGGAAAGGCAGGAGGGAAAGGGGGATGTAGAAGGAAGGGTTAGGCGAGAAGGAGGAGGAGGAGGGAAGGGAGGGAGTAAGGGAAAGGGGGATAGAGAAGGAAGGGTTAGGGAGGAGGAGGTGAAGGGGGGAAAGGAGGGTGGAGGGAAAGGGGGATAGAGAAGGAAGGGTTAGGGAGGAGGAGGTGAAGGGAAAGGGGGATAGAGAAGGAAGGGGTTAGGGAGGAGGAGGAGGAGGAGGGAAAGGAGGGTGGAGGGAAAGGGGGATGTAGAAGGAAGGGTTAGGGAGGAGGAGGTGAAGGGGGGAAAGGAGGGTGGAGGGAAAGGGGGATAAAGAAGGGAAGGTAGGGAAGAGGAGGTGAAGGGGAAGGGGGATAGAGAAGGAAGGGTTAGGGAAGAAGAGGTGAAGGGGAAGGGGGATGTAGAAGGAAGGGTTAGGGAGGAGGAGGTGGAGGGAAAAGGGAGTTAAAGAAGGAAGGGTTAGGGAGAAGGAGGTGGAAGGAAAGGAGAGAGGAGGGAAAGGGGGATGTAGAAGGAAGGGTTAGGGAAGAGGAGGTGAGGGGAAGGGGGGGGATATGAGAAGGAAGGGTTAGGGAGGAGGAGGTGGAGGGTGGAAAGGAGGTGAAGGGGAAGGGGGATAGAGAAGGAAGGGTTAGGGAAGAGGAGGAGGTGGAGGGAAAGGAGGAGGAGGGAAAGGGGGATGTAGAAGGAAGGGTTAGGGAAGAGGAGGTGGAGGGAAAGGGGGATAGAGAAGGAAGGGTTGGAGGTGGAGGTGGAGGGGAAGGGGGATAGAGAAGGATGGGTTAGGGAATGGTGGAGGAGAAGAAGTATGGGGTGAGAAAAAGAGAGAGGAGGTGGGAAAGAGGGAGGAAGGAGGAGTGAAATGGGTTGGGGGGAGGAAGGGAAATGGGAAGGGAGGAAGAGAACGGGAGATTGAGGGAGAATATATTTGGAGGGCCCCATCTCTCAATCATAATTCTTTACTCTCTCTCTCTCTCTCTCTCTCTCTCTCTCTCTCTCTCTCTCTCTCTCTCCATTCCTATACTTTCACCGTGTCTACTCTAATCACTCCCCATTATCACCATTCCTCTCTCTCTCTCTCTCTCTCTCTCTCTCTCTCTCTCTCTCTCTCTCTCTCTCTGTCCTTATCTGTCCGCACTATCCCTCTCCTTATCTCTCTTTACCGTCTCAAAAGCCTCTCCCTTTACCTCTCCTCGCCGCCTTTTTCCCTCATATGCATAATATCGCAAACTTCTTCCTTCTAGAGTTTTTTTTATATATGTGCAATTTTTTTTTTTTTTTTTTTGCTTCCCTTGACCATTCTCTTGCCTTACCTACCTTAAACAACCTCTCTCTCTCTCTCTCTCTCTCTCTCTCTCTCTCTCTCTCTCGTAAAATGAAGGGAAAAGAGACGATAATTTTCCCTCGAAACTGAGAAATATTATTGTACATATGTATATATATTTTTTTTCGATTCGACAAGATTCAACCCACTACCATATAATATTCATTCTTTCCTACCTTACTGAGAGAGAGAGAGAGAGAGAGAGAGAGAGAGAGAGAGAGAGAGAGAGGGATAGATGGTGAAGGAGGGAGGGAGGGAGATATAGGGGAAGAAAAGAGAGTATAGATAGATAGAAGAAGGCAAGGGAGGTACCGTATGGGGAAGAAGAAGATGAGGGGAGGGCAGGTGTGTGTGTGTGTGTGTGTGTTGAGTGAGAGAATAAATAAGGAGAGAAGAAGAAGCCAGAACTCATCTCTGTGTATCTTGATAACGCTTCCTCGGGGCCCCTCTCAGATATGCAAACCGTCTATAATCTGGTGCGCGCCTCTTACATGTTAAAAGCGGGTTCTCTGTTCCCTGTCTGCCAGTCCTCTTTGGTTTAGGGGGTGGGGGGGGGTAATTCACTTTTCTTACATACATTGGAGTGCCATGATTCCTCCAAAGTATGACAGGAAACAGGACCAGATGAACAAAAATAATGGTGTTTGTTCTGTTGCTTGGAATAGTTTGGAGAATTCACTTGCTCTGCACTTTCCCCTTAAGGTGGTAATTCTTTTTTGGTACATTGGAGTGTCTTGATTCCTCCAAAGTATGACAGGAAACAGGACCAGATGAATGAAAATAATGTTGGTGTTTGTTCTGTTGCTTGGAATAGTTTGGAGGAATCATTTGCTCCAGATTTACGAACACTGCACTTTCCCCCTTAATTAATTAAGGACCCTGTGATCGTGTATGAGACCTTGGTTGGTTGGTTGGGTTGGTGGCTTCTGATTCCTCCTGACCATGCCACGAAACAAGCTCTCTTCCTTCAATGTAGGTGGTGGTGGTTGGTGGTGTTTCGTGGCCAGGTTTGAAGGACTCACTAAACCTCCAATTTTTCTGACTACATCAAGGGGGTGGTAAAAATTTGAAGGCTACTGATACTTACTGAGAGAGATGAGAGAGAGAGAGAGAGAGAGAGAGAGAGAGAGAGAGAGAGGAAACAGACTACTAGAATATATAAAAAATAGGGAGATCTGTTTTGTGGCACAGTTTGGAGGAATTGATAGCCCCTCCATGACGTGTGCCCCCAACCCCCCCCCCCCCCCTAAAGGAAACCATGCTGTATGAATAACCAAATGCGTGGGGTAAAAAAAAAAAAAAAAAAAAAAAAAAAAAAAAAATAATAGCTTCTTGTACGTATCGTCAAAGTTTATGGATTTTAGAAAGAGGGTTCGACGATGATGTTTATGCATGAGAGAGAGAGAGAGAGAGAGAGAGAGAGAGAGAGAGAGGAGTGTGTGTGCGCCTGTGTGTGTGTGAGAGAGAGAGAGAGAGAGAGAGAGAGAGAGAGAGAGAGAGAGAGAGAGAGAGAGTGTGTGTGTGTGTGTGAGTTAGTAGGGATATTCGGTGTGGATAATTAAAATGTTGAGGCATCAGTAGCTCACCCAAGGCCAGATATTAATACGTGCATGGGGGCTATCGTGTTCCTGTACAATCATGATCACGGCTCGAGTCAGTGCCGATTACAGTGGTCGGTCTGTGGGTGGGTTTATCTCGACCACTACTAAGATATCCCTGACGTTTTTACCGCTCCCGGGGGTAGGTATGGAGATAGTGCAAACTTGTGCAAATCACACACACACACACACACACACACACACACACACAGACAGGTATTTAGATTGGCTACATACAGACCAGAATACTTTAAGTACAGTAGTTCCTCTCTATACATTTTTGGATGAGACAGTGAATACATTTTTGAATGAGACCGTAAATACATTATTGAATGAGACAGTAAATACATTATTGAATGAGACAGTAAATACATTATTGGATGAGACAGTAAATACATTATTGGATGAGACAGTGAATACATTATTGAATGAGACAGTGAATACATTATTGAATAAAACAGTGAATACATTGTTTCTGTCAGGGTGTCAGATTGCCAACATTAATTATTAGGTCTCGATTGGAATGTATGATTATTCACGAGGCATTTATCATACACCATACATTATAATTATACACTATATTTATTTATTCATATATATTATAATTAAACAATATATTTATCAATTCATATGTATTATAATTAAACAATATATTTATTTATTCATATATATAATAATTATACAGTATATTTTCTATTCATATATATTATAATTATACAATATATTTATTTATTCATATATATAATAATTATACAGTATATTTATCTATTCATATATATTATAATTATACAGTATATTTAATAATTTATTCATATATATATTTGTATATTAGTATTGGGTATCAAAAGCATGTAATACTAAAGGAAATGTAATCTTTGTTTAATAAGGTGTGTTTTGCCAATGCATTATTATAGTGTTGCCATGATACTTTAATTAAGGGTTTATATAGCACATTGTTTTGGGTGGTAAATTCAGAGCACATGATTCCTCCAAACTATTACAGGACCAGATGAATAAAAAAAAATGGTGTCCTGTTGCCTGGAATAGTTTGGAGAAATCATTTGCTCCAGATTTACCAACAGTGTACTTCTCTCTTAAGGGCCTCCATAGACTATCAATCCTGCCTGTACAAACTGTGTGGTTGTTGTGTAGGTATAACCGTGGTGTATGTGTGGGTGTGATTGATGGTTTGCGCAAATGACTGAACCATATCCAACAAGCTATTCGTCAATCACACGCTTGTACAGTGATGCATGATAATGTGTGGTGAATGTTCAGTCTCTTACTAGTGTGTGGCAAATTTAAATGATTGCACAGTCACCTAGTTTGCACAGGTCAGAATGATAGTCTATGGAGGCCTTAATTAGGAAGGGAGGGAAGGAGTGTAACGTTGGTTGGTTGGTTGGTTATTTGGGCTTAACACCTATCGACTTCGTAAGGGTCATTAAGACGATGAAATTATTGAGTGAGTGTACGCATGTGTAAGTAGAGAAGTGTACAGTACTTGTGTATTGTGTGTTGTATGGGAGTGTTTTCGTAGCGTGACTGGTTCTTCACCTCAATAGAGGGCTCTGTCACCATGTTGCACCTCCATCTCTGTATTTCCCTCATTCGAACAACAAGAGACGAAGCACAGGTTTATAGGTCGGCGTTTCATATCTGTGAGTCGACCACCGTGATGGGAGGTGTTGACGGACTTTGGGAACTTAGCTGGAGTCAGTTTATACTCAGCAGTGGTGGTCGGTGGTTGTTTTGGTTGAAATAGTTTGAGTTTTTGTTGTAGGTACTCTGTAAATAATCGTCCGTCTTGCGGGAAGTTTTATACGTGAGTGTAATGTTTTCTTTATACAATTGTACAGTCGCGAGGTGATGGGATGGAGACACGAGTTTGCTCATCTTGGGGTAGTTACTACATGACGAGTTTTGAAGTGAGAGAGAATTAATAATTAAGTGTTGAGTGAAAGCCATACTCTAGTAATACTTTACATGATAATTATCCTGGATGTTAGTCTTTTACTTTCTGTGATGTCCCTATAATTACCACGTGTAAGCCTAGGCATAGTACCCACGTGTGTCTGTATGTTTAGACACCTTAATATCGCTCTATTTTCCCACACTCTGCTTAGTTATTTTAAAGATGGATTAACTACATCTTAATATTTTTTTCTCTTAGACTTGATTAAGCAACTTTTCAAAACTACGTCCACACGTATCTGTGTACGACTTTAGCTATTCTCTAAACTAAATGGAACCTTATTTTGGACCTCTATTTATTTCACGTATGAGGACTATAAACGGATCCTCTGCCTTCAGTCCTCAACTTCTCGATATGGAAAAGAGGGTCAGTCCACCGGTAATGCCATCGCTATGAAATAGAGTTTAATAAGTGATAGTTCTGTTACGTAGGGTATAAAACTCTCCCCCAAAGTGAATCAGGCTCGTGGTGTTTGTTCATTACGGTGATCCTCTTCTGTGTTTAAAGCCTTGGAGTTAAGTGTCAAAACCTCGATTACAAAATTAGTTGTGGTTTCACTGAACAGTCACCCTCTTAAATAAATGGCCCAAGTCATTTTTCGTCTATTTCTGAGTTTTGTTGCCTTGAATATTTACCTTGAGATGCCTATATGTGTAGGAAAATGACTTGGGACAGTTTGTTTATGAAGGCGACATGAAAATCGATAATGCTGTTTGGACTCCAGGATGGTTTGTTCAATATGTCCTGGCCAGCAGAAAAAACCGGAAGCGCTAGTGATGGTTGTAAATAAAAGTGAATAATTGAAAGATCATCGCATTTCTAGTCCAGAAAAGGATTGCTTCACCAGTGCAAAGTGCTGTCAAGTGGATCTAGGATTGAGTAATGTAAATGAATGTTGCTTCTCTGGTGCAGGAAAAATGAAAGTGCTCGTGGTAAGTGTAAATAAGGACGAATTATTGCTTCCAGAGTGCAGAAAAAAGGAATTAGTAAAGTGTAAATAAGTGAAGAGTTGATTATCTCCTCTTTACTACAGAAAAATAATCGGTGCTAGTGGTGAGTTTAAGTGACATTGAATAGCCTAACGGATGATAATTATGCCTCTTAGTTGAGCAGAGGTGTTCTAGGTATAGCCATAATTTGTGATTGTTCAAGGCTTTGGAATATGATTCGCACATGTGTTCCGGGTACAGTGGTTATGATTATGGAAATGAGAATCGTGTATAATGTGACTGGATCACCATACCTACACCCATATCACCATACAACTCTACACGACGGTAACAACATATTACCTCAACTGTACAAGTGGACGTGAAGGCGTGAGTGTTATGTAGTTAGTAGTGTTGACAAACTTTAATGGTCCGATATATAATTTTAAACCAATTTGAGTTAAGGGAATGATACATATTTAGTACAGCCATGGCCGATAGTGCTGGACCAGGGTCCAAGGAGTGTTGGAGAGCAACTGAACATTTCGAAAAAAGTGAATTTTCCAAACCATTCTCAACGTTGAGGGGTTTAGAAGACTTTTTCGAACTCTGTTCAGTTGCTCTCCAACACTCCTTGGACCCTGGTCCACCACTATCAGCCATGGCTGTACATTAGAACACCTCAATTCCTCCTAAGTATGCCAGGAAAGAGAACTAGAATAACAAAAGTAATGGTGGCCTGTTGCTTGGAATGGTTTGGAGGATATAGTTGTTCCAAAATAACCAACTCTATAATACACCCTATTATAAAGGAGATTTTCTTGATGGTACAGTCTCTGCCTGGAGTAAGTATCCAGCCACTCCCAGCCAACCCCGACATGTGGCACCATCACAACCAGGGATACGAGGGATGAAGCAGGGCAAGACTCGTCAACCTGAGTTGAATCAGTAAAACAGTCTTCCTTCCACCTTCTCGCTGGCTCCAGTAACTGATTCGACTCAGGGTGATGAGTCTTGCCTTGCTTCACCACTCTTATCCACGGTAGCGATGGTGCCACATGTCTGGGTTGGCTGGCAGTGGGTGGATACTTACTTCAGGCCGAGACTGTACATTTGAGGGCTAACGAATCTTCCAAATTATGACTCAAAACAGATCTCCCATTAGTAACATTGAGGTGATTTGTTTTCTGGCATAGTTTGGAGGAAACGGTAGTCCCCAATTTACCATAAAGAAAATCTTCCCTAAAGAGCTCTGGTCATGTACGAGAAATGGAGGCTTTTACAGGCTCCTTCAATACAGGTGGTGTTTAGTGGCAATGTTTGAAGGACTCTCGTATACCTCCAATTTTCTTATTACGTCACGGTCCCCTTAATAAAGAGTTCTATTTCATTGACTATTTAGTAGACAGATTCCTTCAAACTAGAAAAGATATAGACTATTTCTCCTTCTACACCGAGGTACAGCCACAATCAAATATCCACCGATACTTTCCTTCCATCTTAGTAAATATTTTGGAAATAATAAAAAACGTGAATAATTTTGCAGCCCCTCGTAATAATAATCGAGGGGGTTTTGTATGATTATATTTCGATATGATACTGATTTACTTGCATGATGGAAGGAAAGTGTCTGTGGATATTTGATTGTGGCTGTACAGTTGCCCAACGTTACAACACCTGGGCCACTCCGCTGCGAGAGGCGAGTAACGTTACTGGCAACAGTGTTTGATTGTTCGTGTGGACGTGGGAGTAGTTTCCAGTTTTTACCATAGTTTTGGATTTTAACTTCTGACAGCAATAGTAATTACTGTTTTTTTTTTTTACATGTGTACTTTGTTAGTGTTCCTAGTCTCCAACACAAACTAGATAGGGGCTCTGACTGTAGCCTTGGCTATGTAGTTTATACTTTCCCAAGCAGCTTCCACTCATTCGTTCCCCATTGTGCTTGTTGTCCCTCCAGTCTCGATTGAGCAGTTTATAGATAATTCTTGCCTCCTTCTGGCCACGTTCTAGATGCTATTTCCCTCTTGTTGGTTGGCTTCATCCTTCCCCCAATGGTCTCTGGTCAAATGGTCATGACACAAATATTGCTTCACTGTTAAGGCTGAATTTTCTGACCACCATCCCAAAAGATATCCTCTAGACATTGGGGAAGAACACACTTTTTACTGCCTTTGGGAATGGTTTGCGTCTCTCCCTTTGTCGTCGAAATAGGTAATGGGAAGTTCCACCTCTTTGTCATTATAATGTGGAATGGGAAAGTACTCTCCTAAATTTCCATCCCACTGGGCTCGCCTACTGTTGGTCGGCCACGCTAGGATAATCTGTGGCTTCTGTCAATACTTTTGTTTTTTTCCGTTCATAGTGAAGCATCTTTCCCTGTCCTGGCTTAGTGTCACTCATTGGCTGCCGTTTCTAGTCCTTTTCTACTACCTCACTTGTACAGTCTATGGCAAAAGTACTGTCCCCACATCTGTTAAGTGAAGTATGCGAATTAAGTGTCGTATGCAAGGATCTTGGTGAAGTTTACGATGGCGTGGTGCCGGTACGATGGCTGTATATTGTTTAATTCCAGGGAGCTATCGTACCGGCACCAGTATATCTTATGCACCACAGATGTTTTTTGATATAGCCCTAAGCTTCAGTCTCGTAAACTGAAGAACCAGAGAAGTTATTATATTTTCCCCTGGATTGTATAGTTTTCTATGGTGAAGGTGTTGGTTCCAGGATTATACTGTTAAACCTTCAAGAAAAAGCGCAGAGAGGCGACGGGACACTTGCCGTCAACTGTACACTCCCTACATACAGTACTTGATCTTGGTGAATCCCCTACGATATCCACCTCCCCCCCCCCCCCTCTCTCTTTCGTTTGAGGCTGTTGGGTCACGAGTCTTTTGTCCCTCATATTTGTTGATTCTTTGTAATTTAGTGTGCTTATTATCACTTCAGCTCTTCCATGTCCCAGACCTGTTAGTGTGGAATAGGTTAGTTGGTCCTGGGTTTGGTGGTAGATCATAATTATTATAGATAAGTATTGTCAATGAGGTAAATCGATCCTAGACAAACGTTGGATACCTTGATTTCCATATTACTTCTGGACAATATTTTTATAGTTCCAGCCTTGGTGTGTTGCCGCTTCTGAGATTAATGAGGAAGTACAGTGTTGATAAATCTGTTACCGATTCCTCCAAACTGTAGCAAGCAACAGGCCACCAATATTATTTCAATCGGATGCTGTTTGTTGGCATACTGTTGAATAATGAAGGCGCTGCAATGTACAGTTGTGGTAAATAATAATCCACATATGGGTATCTGAAACAATTTGGTGGTTTGGTCGTAATGTTTTAACGTTCACATATAATGTTACTGTTTTAAGTAGTGCGTAGTTGCTTGTAGTAAATTAGAAGATGGTACTTACCTATTTATTGGAAAGCAGCTAAGGAACAGAGGGAAGCTGTCAAACTCTTACGGGAGTTGTCAATAAATGGATGATAATTATTTTATCACAACTGTAGCCAAAGAATAGTATCGCCATTAATATACAGTAAGCCCTCCATTATAAGAATATATTTTTGCAGTTTATAAATGTTTGTAGTTTACACTTAACAGGTTCGATAAATAGTTTAGTTTGTATGGTAATGAACAACTGAAGGCTGGGAACAAATTTGGTGTTAATGAGGGACCAAGTTTAAAATGTAGTGGTGGATGATGAGTATTTATTCCTTGTATATGAATGGTCTACTGTAACTTTAGGAAAATACTGATTGAGTTTTATAAATGTTTGAGGAAGTGTACCCCAGTGGTTTATTGTGGCAGTGTGTGGGTGGCTTGACTTCTGGTGGTGTAGTTCATAAGCGAGTAAAATTACCTCTTGTATGAATACGTTTTATTATGTTAAAACTCGTCAAATAGTGTTTCCCTTTCATGTATAAGAGTTTGTTAAAAATATTTGTTTTGAGTAAATATTAGGTCTTGTTAGGATGATTGGTCTATGTTAAGCACGAGTCAAAATATTTCCTTGTATGGGTATATGTTCCATGTTAGAATTTTAGTAAAAGTAAATATATGGGCACAAGTAGATACAAAGTAAAGGTGAAATACTAATGGAGTTGTTCTGGTGTTGCAGGTGGTATGGGTTTGCCAGTGATGTAATGTGGATTTGCACACAAGCTGATGCAACGAGACAGCATTCATAGACTTCTTTGACTGCTGTACTTGCAAGGAGTTGGTGGCTGCATTCTTTTAAATAATATAATGGTGAAGTTGAATATAAAGTTAGGACAAAACTTCCTCTCCACGTACTAATTTGTAAAGTCATATAATATCGGACAGACTTAAAAGCAGTAATTTTGTGGCGACATCGAAAAAAGAAAGAAAAAAGTAGCTTCAATTTGTCCGATATTATACATTTTAGACTAGAATCGGTGGAAAGGAATTGTGTTGAACTGTAATTTACATAATGAAAGGTTAAAAGAATTTGGATATGGTAATGTATAGAATAGGTTATTAATGAAAGTGTAGTGAATGATTGAAATTAATAAGATATGGCAAGAGATTGATAAGTGGTCATCAGAAGAAATAATAAATAGAATTGTCAATGTAAAAGAATGTAATTGAAGTGATTTAGAAGTGGGTAAGTCATATTGTACTTACTGTAAAAATTACGCTAGATGCATTATTGTAAGTGTCTAAGGTGTCCTCCTCAAAGAGCGTGGCAGATTTTCCATGGAGTCCCTTGAATACTATATAGTTGTTCAGGGTGTTTAAATCGAGTCTATATTACAGTGAAATTAATACACCTCAGAGTGAGATTGTGTTTTTGTTTTGAATGTTTTGGTTTGGAAGTGTGAGTGAAGTAGAAAATCATCACTGTGGAGGTAAATCATTATATTAATATTACCAATTGTTGTCTTTTACAGTTGTGTTGGTCCTTGGTGGGAAGTAGAAGGCAAACCAGTGAAGAATTGAGGATCACCATTTCCTCCATACGATGCTGCAAAACTTAACCTGTGTGTTGTTGTGAGCCACCGTGAAGTACTGGCCATTGTTTGTAGCCATTGAACATAGGTAGGAAGGACTAATGCCTTCGTCTGGTAAGTATTATGGCAATTGTTGTACTGCAGGAATTATATAGAATAGAAGAAAGGTTCCATGGGTATTAGAGGAAAAAAACCTTGATAAAGTAAAATATAAAACGCATGATAAAGAAATATATAGGGAACTTAATAAGGGGTTGTTTAAACGAAATAGTAATTATTGGTAATGTGAAAAAAAAATGTGATTGTTAGAATATAAAAATAGAAGCAGGAAATGGAAAAAAACAAATGAAAGTGAAGTTTGAAATAGACCTAGTTATGAAAATAATTTTATATAAATTATGGAAGGTTAAAGAAAGGGAGGGTTTAATTAAATTAAAAGTGAAACCCCAATGAGGATAAAGGTAATGTAGGAATGAATATAAATAGAAGTTGCATATAAATTAGAATGTAATATATTTTTTTTCCATTACAGATGCAGAAAGTGGTCTGATGCGCCAGTACACACACCCTGTCATAATATTGGGTTGGGTGGTCCAGCAATGTGCGGACACGTGTACTGGCGCGGGGCTCCACTCTACTCAACATTGTACCATACCCTTATACACACACACACACACACACCAACCAGTACGGAGGGTGGTGAGCCTTACAGTGTGTATTGTACCATATCCTTATACACACACACCAACCAATACTCGGGTGGTGGTGAGCCTTACAGTGTGTAGGCTATGTGTATTGTACCATATCCTTGTACACACACCAACCAATACGGAAGGGTGGTGAGGCTATGTGTGTGTATATGTGTGTGTGGTGCAGTCCTTGTGTAGATGTGACCCCCTTCCCTCTTGGTGCTGGGGACCAAGGGGGGAAGTATTACACTCAGCAGTCACCTGAAGGAACCCCGTTGGGCCCCCCATATTAAGGGGGGCCCGGGGGTTTCCTGAAGGGACTTGCTTGAGTGATCTCCAATGTTGTATTGAAGTAGCATATCGTTACTTTGATATGCCCGAATATGAATTTCCATTTTGTTAGTTTTTTTTTTTTTTTTTTTTTTTTTTGGTGAGATGAGTGCTGGTTGTTTTCCGGACACTGTTCGAGGTATCAAATAAAGGTGTAAAAAATGCACAAATAAAAGAAATGGTTTTTATTTCATCCTTAATTAGAAAATGAAAAAAAAAATTTATATTGAAAGTGACATTGTAAATAAATAAAGCAGACAGGATCATAGAAAAATATATATATTTGTTTCTCTTCTTACAACAAAGTATTGGATGATGGAACACAAACTAAAAGATGAAAAAAGAAGTTTGCGAGTACTGGCAGCAGAAGTTAGATAACAATTATTATAAAGATTATTAAACCTGCCAGATGGCTAACATAAGGAATCACCTGTACAAAACAAATGTAAGCTACAAGAATGAATGTAGTAGTGTGTTGTAGTCTTTGTATACACCTGTGGCATTAAGGGGAAAATTCTGTGTTGGTAAATCTGGAGCAACAGAACACCATTATTTTTGCTCTTCTGGTCCTGTTTCTTGGCATACTTTGGAGGAATCAAGGCACTCCAATGTAACAAAAGTGAATTCCCCACTTAAGGGTTCGTAACACACTAGAAATGTAATGGAACTTCCTAACTGTTTGTATTCGTGTTAATTGGCTAATACTTTAAGAACAATTCCTACAGTATGTGCAAAATAAACACCTAAATAATTCCCTGTGTACGAACTCCTGAGGCTAATTTAGTGAGGAATTGGGGTGCTATTTACAAACTGCGTCATGTTCATTGATTGTTACCGATAGCCATTCAATAGATTTACAAAGAATAAACAATAAATCTATTATCTCTTTGATTAAATAAAACCCAACCTAGGTCCCTTTCCGGCCAGGCATAGAGAAATAATAATGAATATAGCATGTACTTAATTAAACCTGCTAACTTAACACGAACAGGGTTAGGTAGGTAATGAGTACAGGCAGGTTTGTGTGTAACGAGTGCTGCTCAGGGATGAATGCTAATGAGGTGGTGGTGGTAATGTTACAAACGTCACTCAACCAACACTGTCAATAAAGTAAATTAATTAATACCGAGGTCGGCTGAGGTGCGAGATGATGATGCTGCTGCTCATTTAGGTGAGGTGATCTACGGCTTCTATTTATTACGAATTGCATTGGCGAGGTCAGTGTTCGATTAGGTAAAAACAGAACATTGGTGTTAGGTTGATTTCTGGGGTGATTCTTTTCTTGGTTAATTGCAAGGTGTGTGATTCCTTCGATCTATACCAGCAAACAGACGCCCTCAGTGGTATTAATAGGGGATATGTTTCGTGGCATAGTTTGGATCAATCGGATCCAAAGATTTTTCAAATTATATCTCCCCTTTACGAAAGGCATAATTTGCTGCCGATGTGGAAGGGACCGATTCCTCATCTGTACGTCACAAAACACAAGAATATACACACACACAGTCAGAGAGTGTATGTAGAGTCGAGTATAGAATGGGCCAGACTTTAACTATCCTTTATATGCAAATGCTTCTGTCTCTCTCCCTCTTGGACGCTGGAAATTGAATCGGGTGGGTTGGGTAGAAGAGAGGGTTTGATGGACTGACAGATATATGCACAAGGGATGCATTACTCCAAACTCTCTTACACTACGTGGAATCACCTTCACTCTTCACATTCCTAGGTATATACACGTTGTTATTCCTCACATACGCAATCTTTTTCCACCAAAATTATGTCCTCTACTCAAAACTAATCCGACCACAACACAGATTCACAGAACATAACAAAAACTTACTCACAACCCAGCCTCACATACCATTATCTAATCTAAACCATTCAGTCTTTATGAAAAAAAAAAAAAAATTATATGCTCTCTCTTATATATATCCCCGTGTGCTAAGATATTTGGTGTTAAGGGCCACCTGTACATTACTTATGCATAAAACAAGGTACTGGGTAACATTCTGTGCTGACGGCTACTGACCACGCTGTGAGGTACGAGGCTCCCCTGTTTGGATAGACGGATAGATATATGTGTAGATAAACTAATACGAGCCTCCAAGATAAACAGGCAGACAGGCGGGTCTCGGGCTGGGCGAGATTTTTAGCGAGATGAAAGAGGGAGGTGGTGGTGGTTAATGAAAAACAAGTAGAAGGTGGTCGATGAATAAACGGGTATAGAGGAGGTGGTGGTGGTGGTTAATGAAAATACAGAAGAGGGAGGTGGTGGTCCATGAATAAACGGGTATAGAGGAAGTGGTGGTGGTTAATGAAAATACAGAAGAGGGAGGTGGTGGTGGTTAATGAAAATACACAAGAACAGAACGTGGTGATGGTCGATGAGTAAACGGGTATAGAGGTGGTGGTGGTTAATGAAAATACACAAGTACAGAAGCTGGTTGATGAAAGAAGAGGAGGTGGTGTTGGTAGATGAAATAAGAGTATAGAGGTGGTGGTGGTGGTGGATGAAAGACGAGGATAGAATGATGTGGAGATGGCGGTACAGGATTTAGGGGTGATTCCAGTTGTGGTTTAAGTCTGTTTTTGTTTATTGTGGTATAGTGGTGATTGTAGCAGATATAGTATCCTGTGGTAGTGATAGTTCTGGTTCAGTGGTGGTGGTAGTGATGATTCTAGTAATATGGTGGTAGTTGTGGTGGTAGTGATGATTCTAGTAATATGGTAGTAGTAGTGGTGGTGGTAGTAGTGATGATTCTAGTAATATGGTAGTAGTGGTAGTGGTATGAACTCCCATAATAACGTTCCTCGTGATGTAGTAAAAACATTGGAGGTTAGTGAGTCCTTCAAACACATGCCACGAAACACCACCACCACCTATGGTACATTAATATAAAAGCTTGTTTCGTGGCATAGTCAGGAGGAATCATCAAAAGCCATCCACCTGGTCTCATACAAGATCCCTTAATTAATAACGAAAGCAAAAATAACCTCGTCGTCTCTGGGTACAACAACAACAACATCAACAACAAGAAAAAATACGACAATGTAAAAATGAAAAGATAAAGAACTTGTATTGAACCTTGTGAATATGTTATGCTATTTTCCTCAGGTATAAGATTACCTGAAATTTACGGGTTGCCTCCTCATATCGTGCCTCAAGACAAGTGGGGCTAACCATGGCCTTGCTGAGTAATACACTAGATGGAGGTGTGACAGTAACAGCACAACACACTCTGTCCTTATGGTGGTTGTGGTGGTGGTGAGTGGGCCAGGTGAAGCTCTTTATGTTTTTTACTCTTTACAACACACTACACTACACCATAACACTCTATATTACATCACACTACACCATAACACTCTATATTACACCACACTACAACATAACACTCTACATTACATAACACTCTATATTACATCACATCATACACTACACTATACCACACCACGCGACATCACACTACACCATAACACTGTATATTACATCACACTACACTATACCACACCATGCGACATCACATCACACCACACTATCTACCCTAACAATACAAATAAAGACAAAAATTACAAACACCATAATCTTTCTAATGATGGACAATATTGGCATTTAGTCATTTGTGTCTCAGAGTGCAGTATTTATTATTATTATTATTATTATTATTATTATTAATTTTTTTTTTTTTTTTTTTTCTTCGTCCACACCTGTTGCTTGTTTCCTCCGGGTCCTCATTTCGTTTCGTCGTCATGCTGGTTGACTGCTACCCTCTCTCTATCTGATAACCGAATTTATGGATGCACTTCCCATTGAATCACCACCCCTCCCTCCCTTCACCTCCCCTCCCATCCCTTCACCTTCCCTCCCAGCCCCTTCCCTCGCTAGTTGAGTTCAATGTTTGTTTTGAAGTTTATCCTCTGGGTGGGATAAAGATCTCAAAGGGGTACTAAACTTGGGTGTCAAGCACTCCTCCTTACTGACCCCCCCCCTCCCCTCCCACCCACTCACTCCTGCCCCTGTCTTCCTCCTCTCTCTCACACACGCACACGAAATAATGTGACTTAATAAAACTAATGTATAAAATTAATTCATGTTCGTCTACAAAATTTTAATCTACTGAGTTGAGTCAGTGACCACATTTTTTCTGGAGATGTTGCAACGGTGGCCAATTAATTAACGTCAATAAAGACGAAGGTGCATATTTACAGGGACCAACTAACAACATTCAATACAGTGGACGTTTTAAACCAAATATTTGACACAATCACAGTGGTTCAGGGACCCTGTGATGTAGTGAGAAACATGGAGGTATATAAGTCCTTCAAATATTGCCACGAAACACACACACCTATATGGAAGGAGCTTGTTTCGTGGCATGGTCGGGAGGAATCAGAAGCCTCCAATTTTCATACACGTTCACTGACTCCTTTATAATCTCTCACTGTCAACATTCTTATAGTCACAATGGAAGGGTTCATTAATTAAAGGGAATTTCTTTCTTGGTGATTGAGAATGCTTTTCATTTCTCAAGACGAGGCCAGAAACCCGCTGCATAAGTATGTGAATATTTGATCTGTTTGGCAAGACAGTATGGAGTATTCGCAAGTCCTCCAATTAAGTGAAAATATAAGAAAACTGTGTTCGTTACTAATGGAGGGAACTGTACATGACAACACCACACCATCACCCCAGCCAGCCAGCCAACCCAGTGTGCTCCTCCTCCTCTCATTACCCTCACCAGCTTCCCTCCACAAAGATACCATCGTCTATAGCATCGTAAAATACTTATTGCCCCCAACTTTATGAATACGAGCCACCAAACACTTCCTTCCCCACCTCCTACCAAAACATACACTTACATACACCCTTCCCTCACACCATCCCTACTTCCCTCCATCACATTCACCTACTCTCTTCTACCATCACATTCACCTACTCTCTTCTACCATCACATTCACCTACTCTCTTCTACCATCACATTCACCTACTCTCTTCTACCATCACATTCACCTACTCTCTTCTACCATCACATCCAGCTACTCTCTTTCCCTCACCTCCCTTCCTTCTCTCCCCACCATCACATCACATCCACCTATTCCCTTCCCCCACCTCCCTTCCTTCTCCCACCATCACATCCACCTACTCTCTTCCCTTACCCTCCCTCCCTTCTCTCCCCACCATCACATCCACCTACTCTCTTCCCTTACCCTCCCTCCCCTTCCCTTTCCTTAACATCCAGGGTAGGCAGATAGGTAGTTACTGGGCCACGTGGGTGTGTAGTTCAAAACCATTTAATTTTATTTTCTCGATATCAGGTATTGGCCTCGTGTCGGGTTTGGCTGGTGGCTGTCTGTCTGGCTCCTCTTGCATCGATCTCTATCAGGGAAATAACTATCATTACTGTCCCTGTAAATGTTCGATGCTCTTGTTCTCACTGACTGCATCCAAGGGCCAATAATTTCAGTCTGTGGTGATATACAAGAACCAACTGACAGAGCACAGGACCCAAGCCAACACAAGGGTGAATACTGTTAAAGATTTTCTAGGGGAGACACTACTGATGGTTAAATTATTATTGAAAGGTTATCTATTTACTGAATCCTCCAAACTACATCACCAAACACATCTGCTGTTAGCCTCTTGAGGGGGTCGTCTGTTGTGTGGGAATTAAGGGGAAGTTTGGTGTTGGTAAATCTGGAGCAACTGAATCCTCCAAACTATTCCAATCAACAGAATATCATTATTTTTGCTCTTCTGGTCCTGTTTCCTGGCATACTTTGGAGGAATCAAGGCACTCCAATGTAACAAAAACGAATTACCACCTTAAAAGGGCTTCTGATTCCTCCAATCTATGCTTGGAAACAAACCACCTCAGTATACCGGTTCGGGATCAGATCTTTAGTATTGTTGAAGCATTATCACTAAATTTTCTGATTCTCGATAATCAGTTAATTCGCTGATTATCTAAAATAACTGAATTCGCAACATTTCGAATAATACTAAATTTCCTGATTCTCAACATTTTTATTATTTTCGATAATCACGTAATTCGTTTATTCTCGAAATTACATTGATGGAAAAGAAATACCACAGACAGAGGTGAGGCTCCAACTCACCAAAAACTAGCATTACAAAATTACCTCATATACTATAGACGACAATGAACTTGAAAAATGTAAATAGGTAAAGAAATCAATAAGAAATAGAAACAGGGACACGATACTATACTTAGAAAAAAATACTTAGATGTCAAGTAATAAAATTTGTGTATAAAGTTCCTTCTTTACTAGATTAATTATAGCTGATTGGGAGGAAAGGAATGAGGAAACCCAGAACTAAAAAGAGAGCAGACACACACACAGTGAACAGAAGGAGAGGTGAACACTAATAGAAGCCTTGTTAACACACACACACTCTCTCTCTCTCTCTCTCTCTCTCTGTGTGTGTGTGTGTGTTCTATTGTTTTCCCGGTAACTACTGCTTTACCTTGCCTATCCCTTCCTCTATTATAATTCTACTACTACCCACCACCACCACCACCAACACACACACACACATACAACAGCAGCAACAGGGGCAACATCATCAACTTGTAGCTCTGTGTCTTATCTAGTGCTAATTAGTGTTGATGGTAATGTTTAACTCACTAACACATCTCTTCCCTTCCCTTCACAACAACACACCATAATCTCACTAAGCTCCCTGGGTTTGAGGATGAGTATATAAGCCTCGGGTGTTATACAGATTCTGAGTAAATACGTGTCTAGTACACTGAGAAATATATCCCCTTATGGACCCTGTGACTGTATAAAGTTTGGTGGTGGCTTCTGATTACTCCTGACTATGCCACGAAACAAGCTCCCTCAATATAGGTGGTGTTTCGTGGCAATATTTGAAGGACTCACTAACCTCCAGTTTTCTGCTGACTACATCACGGGTTCCTTTAAATAGATCACGTGTATTATTATCATTATTATTATTATCATTACTATCATTACTATTATTATTATTATTATTATTATTATTATTATCATTACTATTACTATTATTGAAGGTGTAATCAATTGTGAGTGAAGTGAATGGAGGACAAATGATTCCACCAAACTATGCTACAAAACTAATCCTCAAGACATAATTAGTTGTGTGATGTTTCCTGGTATGGGTTGGAGGCTTCAGTAACTCTCCAATTACCCCAAAGCAAAATTAAAATCCCCACATAATCTAACATGCAGAGTAAAAAAACTACGCTATCTATCTATCTAATTATCTATTTGTCTGTCTGTCCGCCTATCTATCTATCTAAAAAACTACGCTATCTATCTATCTAATTATCTATTTGTCTGTCTGTCTGTCCGCCTATCTATCTATCTAAAAAACTACGCTATCTATCTATCTAATTATCTATTTGTCTGTCTGTCCGCCTATCTATATATCTAAAAAACTATGCTATCTATCTATCTAATTATCTGTTTGTCTGTCTGTCCGCCTATCTATATATCTAAAAAACTATGCTATCTATCTATCTAATTATCTGTCTGTCTGTCTGTCCGCCTATCTATCTATCTCTATCTAGCTATTTATCTATTTCATTATCAACCTATCTGTCTGTCTATCTATCTCTGTCTATCTATTTATCTGTCTTACTATCTACCTATCTATCTGTCTGTATATCTATCTCTGGTTATCTATTTATCTATCTGACTATCTGTCTATCTATATATATATATATATATATATATATATATATATATATATATATATATATATATATATATATATATATATATATATATATATATATATATATATATATATATATATATATATATATATATATATATATATATATATATATATTTATTTATTTATTTATTTATTTATCTACTCATTTATTTATTTATTTTTATTTTTCATCTTTTTCTTTGTACAGTCTTTGGGAATTATTAGCCTCCAAATAACCAACCCAATCTTTTTAACCAGTCAAGATACGAGATCCATAATCACTGTGTTGGTTGTCTGTCTGTCTGTGTGTGTCTATCTGTCTGGCCATTAACTTAAGGGGGAAATTCGGTGTTGGTAAATTTGGAGCAACTGAATCCTCCAAACTATTCCAAGCAACAGAACACCATTATTTTTGTTCATCTGGTCTTGTTTCCTGGCATACTTTGGAGAAATCAAGGCACTCCAATGTTGTACTAAACGTGTATAACCACCATAAGGCCCCCCCCCCCCCCGTGATGTAGTCAGAAAATTAGAGGTAAACGAGTCCTTCAAATATTGCCACGAAACACACACACACACACATACACATTAAAGGTGTTTGTTTCGTGGCAGAGCAAGAAGGAATCAGAAGCCACCTGGTCTCATAAAAACACACACGACCCCCTGTGATGTAGTCAGAAAATTGGAGGTAAATGAGTCCTTCAAATATTGCCACAAAACACACACACACACACACCTATATAGAAGGAGTTTGTTTCGTGGCACAGTCTGGAGGAATCATCAGAAGCCTAACAATTCTCATACACACGATCACAGGGTCCTTAAGGGGGTGGGGGGGACTGGGGGGGGGGGTGCGGGAATAGGGGGACAGGCTTGGGGTGGGTAGAAAGCCTGTCCCCCTATTCCCGCACCCCCCCTGATCTTCCCCTCCCCCCTCCCAAGCCTGTCCCCCTACTCCCGCACCCCCCAAAAACCCCTAACCACCCCCCACCCCCAAGCCTATCCCCCTACTCCCGCACCCCCCAAAAAAGCCCTAACCCCCTCCCCCCCTCCAAACCTGTCCCCCTACTCCCGCACCCCCCAAAAACCCCTAACCCTCCCCTCCCCCCCAAAAAAAACCCTAACCCCCCCCCAAGCCTGTCCCTCTATTTCCGCACCCCCCAAAAACCCCTAACCCTCCCCTCCCCCCAAGCCTGTCCCCCTACTCCCGCACCCCCATAAACCCCTAAACCCCCCCCCCCTCCCGCACCCCCTTAAATAATAATGGGACTCCAACCTGCATCTCCCACCAACCACATTATGAGGGATCATTATCTTAAACGACCATTTATTTTAAACTCAGAGGCCAGAGTCAAAATTCATGTAGTCTGTCCCAATTGCTCGTTGAGTTTTTTTACGGCTCTGATATTAAGCCGGTGTTTAGTTCGGCTCCAGTAAGCAGTATCTTGGGGTGCTGCTGCTGGGGGGGGGCTGGGGGGGGCCTTGAGTTGAGATGTACGGTCCACCACAAAAGTTAGTTGCCTGCCACTCGTCTGCCCTTAAGGTGGTAATTCTTTTTTGGTACATTGGAGTGCCTTGATTTCTTCCAGGACCAGAAGAGCAAAAATAATAAGTGTTCTGTTGCTTGGAATAGTTTGGAGGATTCACTTGCTCCAGATTTACCAACACAAAACTTCCCCCTTAAGGACCCTGTGATCGTGTATGGTAATTGGAGGCTTCTGATTCCTCCTCACTATGCCACGAAACAAGCCTCTTCCCTATAGGTGTGTGTGTGTGTGTGTTTCGTGGCAATCTTTGAAGGACTCATTTTACCTCCAATTTTCTGACTACATCACACACAGGGTCCATTAATTAAGAGCAGTAACCTATTATGAGAAATTGGAAGGCTACTGATTCCTCCAAACTATACCAGAAAACAAACAGAACCCTCCATATGGATTTATATATAGGGGATGTGTTTTATAGCTGAGTTTGGAGGCCTACATTGACTCCAAATTGAACACAAACGGTAGCTTCCCTTAATTAACCTGAGGTATGTTAAGTAAGTCTCTTTGTGATCTGATTGCAGGGCTACTGTTGATTCATTAAATATTTTGCTAATCACACAAATGCCTATTCTTATACTAATGTTATCTGTTATCCATCAATCTCTTTATCAGTCTTTCTTTCATCTTCTGCTTCTTTCCTTTCTTCCTCTTTCCCTCCCCTCTTCATTCCTTCCATTACTTAATTTTACAACCATTGGTGTTTACATCCCTTCAATATCAGAGTGCCAGGGATTCTTTGTGAATTTATACATAACATAACATAACATACTTACTGTGGCATACCATAATTCTAATTTAATCTAACCTAACTTCACCAAACCCAATGGAATCTAACCTAATCCGATTTGAATCTAACCTAATCCTAATTTAATCTAACCTAACCTAACTTCACCAAACCTTAAACTAATCTAACCAAACTTAACCTAACCTCACCAAACCCAATGGAATCTAACCTAGACCTAATTTAATGTAACCTAACTTAACCTAACCTCACCAAACCCAATGGAATCTAACCTAAACCTAATTTAATGTAACCTATCTTAACCTAACCTCACCTAATCTAATAGAATATCTAAACAAATAATAATAATATGTTTTGTGGCACATTAAGGGTGAATCACAATCTACATACATATTCACAACGATGCTAGCCTGTGTTATCTTGTAAGCGTAGACAGACAGACAGACACAGTTTAATGCAGGTGATGATAAAAAGTTAAATAGAAAATAAATGTAAGTTGTTGTAGATGATTGATGTTTGTAGAACGGGAGTAGGAGGGATGAAGGGAAGAAATTTATGCCACTACTGTATTTGAACGAGGGGAGGAAAGGGAAGGAGGAAGGGAAGGAGGAAAGGGAAGAGGAAAGGGAGGGAGGAAAGGGAAGGAGGAAAGGGAGGGAGGAAAGGGAGGGAGAAAGGGAAGGAGGGAGGAAGGGAGAAAACTTGTGGCCACGTCTGTACTTGGTTCACATCACTCAGCCTCATTAACCAACCAAACGTCTTGATAACAAAGATTAACTCGGAGAAATCACGTCTAACATCAAACTACCTCTTCCCTCCATCCCTCTCTACCCTTCTTACCTCTCTCCCTACCTCTCTCCCTACCCAATCCTCCCTCCGTCCCTCCCTACCTACCCAATTCTCCCTTCCCCCCCTCTTCCCTCTCTCCCTTCCTATCCAATCCTCCCTTCTCTCCCTTCCCTCCCAACCCAATCCCTCTCTCCCTTCCCTCTCTATCCTTCCTCCATCCATCCCTCCCTCCTTCCCTTCCCTCTCTACCCAATCCTACCCTTCCCTCCCCTCATCCTTTTTTTACCTACACCCGGGGCCACCTACCCATCTATTTGAGGTTCATACAGGCGTCTTGAGTTAAACGTTGAGCAACCCCTGAGCTTCCTACCTTGGGGGGGCTGGGGTGATGGTCGGGTTGGCTTAAGGGATGGGGCTTTGGGGCATCATCCGTCCACCCCCATGTATGTACCCCCCCCCCCCTCCATCCATCCCCCTGAGCTACCCATGCCCTCCCTGTCATATACTCCCTCCCTCCCTGCCTCTCTCTCTCTTCATAATCTCCCCAGTCCATCCATCCTCTTCTCTCCCTCCCTCCCTCCTCTTTCTTCGCCTCTCCCCACCTCCCTCCCTCCCTCCCCCTCTCCCCACCTCCCTCCCTCTCTCCTCAGTGTAGTTTTTTAAGAGATGTTATCATAAGAGTTGCTTAAGGGTGAGAGGATAACCAGAGTGTAGATTGATCTGTTATCAGGTCTAGTTATATGTACCATTTATTACGTACAGGTAAGACTACAAAACCACTCGTCAAACCTGCTCTCTCTCTCTCTCTCTCTCTCTCTCTCTCTCTCTCTCTCTCTCTCTCTCTCTCTTTGTCATCATCCTTACTCTCTTATCCCTCCCCTCTCTCTTTCTTGCTGTCTGACTTTCATATCTGCTCTCTCTCTCTCTCTCTCTCTCTCTCTCTCTCTCTCTCTCTCTCTCTCTCTCTCTCTCTCTCTCTCTCTCTCTCTGTCATCATCCTTACTCTCTTATCCCTCCCCTCTCTCTTTCTTGCTGTCTGACTTTCATATCTGCTCGCTCTCTCTCTCTCTCTCTCTCTCTCTCTCTCTCTCTCTCTCTCTCTCTCTCTCTCCTCTCTCTCTCTCTCTTTCTTTCATCTCTTGCTTCTCTCCTTCCTTCCTATTCCATCCCTCTTCATTCCTTCCATTACTTCATTTTACAACCATTAAATTTCACCTTCCTATCTATTCCTGATATCATTTAATCTTCCTTCTCCCTGCCTCTAACATTTTACATCTTTTCACTTCTCCAGATCCTTTTTCTCCCCTTCAGTTTGATTACCTTCCAATTCTTTTCTCGGCCATATTGTCTTCCTTCCATTTCAATCCTCCCTTCCTCCCTTCACTCAGATTATGGTTTTTCTACTCATCATTCTTTTCTTCAGTTCTCCTTCGCCTTCGTCACCCCATATCTCACCAAGACCATCTCTTCCTTTCACCTTTCTCTTCTTCTCCTTTTTCTTTCTCTCTTCCTCCTTTCCCTTTCTTACTTTATCTCCTCCTCCTTCTTTCCCTTTCTCACTTCCTCTCCTCCTTTCCCTTCCTCTCCTCATTTCCCTTTCTCTCTTCCTCTCCTCCTCCTTTCCCTTTCTCTCTTCCTCTCCTCCTCCTTTCCCTTTCTCTCTTCCTCTCCTCCTCCTTTCCCTATCTCTCTTCTCTCCTCCTCTTTTCCCTTTCTCTCTTCTTTCATTTCTTCAAGTCGTCCTCCTTTCTCTTTCTTTTTCTCTCCAGTCTTCCTTTCCTTCCTTTCTTATTTCCATTCCAACCCTCTCCCTTTCCCCCATTCCTTCATCTATTTTCTCTACCTCTCACCCATTTCTCATTTTTAGTTCCGTCATCGTAAAAAACAACAACTTTTATCTCTATCCCCTTTATCCACTCACTCCTTCCTCTCCAATCTTTTCTATCCCTCACATCCTCCAATCAATCACTCCTCTCTCTCACATCCTCCTCCTCCAATCACTCCTCACCACCACCACCTACCATCATCAACACCACCACCAACACCAATCACTCCTCACCACCACCACGACCACCACCAACACCAATCACTTCTCACCACCACCAACACCAATCACTCCTCTCCCTCACCACCAACAACACCAATCACTCCTCACCAACACCAATCACTCCTCTCCCTCACCAGCACCAATCACTCCTCACGACCACCACCAACACCAATCACTCCTCTCCCTCACCACCACCAACACCAATCACTCCTCACCACCACCACCACCAACACCTTATCCCACCCACCAGACATTACCACACAATAGGGAGAGGACGTCAGGGGAAGGGTCGGCGGAAAATAAGCAGTCTATTTGCAATTAGATGTGGTCAGACTGATCATGAAGGAACCAATGACGCGTGTACCAAGAGGAATGATTTGAGGGTTTGGCACGAAGGAGGCTGTAATATATGAGATGAAGGTGTGTTGTTGTTGTTTTGTGGTGGTTGTTGTTGTTGTTGTTGTTGTTGTGGTGGTGGTTGTTGTTGTTGTTGTGGTTGTGGTGGTGGTTGTTGTTGTTGTTGTTGTTGTTGTTGTGGTTGTTGTTGTTGTTGTTGTGGTTGTTGTTGTTGTTGTTGTTGTTGTTGTTGTGGTTGTTGTTGTTGTTGTTACTGAACGTTTTTTTAGGCCCTAACTTAGTGTTTTTTGCCAGTCGATAAAGGCTGTCTGTATTTGTTGTTGTTGTTGTTGTTGTTGTTGTTGTTGTTTTTCTGTCTGTCTGTCTGTCTGCCTGTCTGCGTGCTTGTACATATTCTTTTCGGATCCTCATGTTTTTCTAATCGATTGGGGTGTGTGCTTATTTTTATGTGTGTGTGTGTGTGTGTGTGTGTGTGTGTGTGTGTGTGTGTGTGTGTGTGTGTGTGTGTGTGTGTGTGTGTGTGTTGTGTGAAAGATTACAACTAAAAAAAATTAAAGATAATGATTGTATTGGAAGTTATAATCAAGGAAGTGTATCGTTTATTTCATTCAGCAAAACCACAAATTAATGTCACGACCAAAAATAATGTCAGTCTAATAATGATTTTTTTTTTTTTTTTTTTTTTTTGCCAATTTCTAAAACTTTATTGGCATTCTTATATAAAAAAATGGTCAGTTATGTTGATATGTTATGAAGCGCTCTAGAGAGATAAAGGCAAGAAGGGCAGGGAAATGAAAAGTAAGTTAATTAAGGTAGGGAAGAAAAGGCAAGGTAAAGGGAAGACAAGGTAGGGAAGACACAAGGCAGGGAGGGCAGCAGGGTATAAAGACAGGGTTATTATTAATTAAGAAAGGTAAGAGCAGGGATAGGGAAGCAAGCAAGCACAGAGTATATTGCAAGCAGCTATAGGGTCAGGAAGGGAAGGAAAGATAGCCATAACAAAATTAATTAATGAGGGCAGAGTAAATAAGACAGGGTATATTAGGATGGGGAAGGAAGGAAGGAAGGACTGAGCGAGGTAAGAGAGAGGAAGGACGGGGAGAAGTAGGGCAAGGGCAGGGCAGGGCAGGCAGGGCAGGGCAAGGGCAAGATAGGAGAGAGCCAGGGTAAGTGGGGAAGGAAGAGTATGGGGGGGAATGGTAGTGGGAGAAAGGAAAGGATTGAAGGAAGGAAGGGAAGGGAGGAAGGATAAGGGAGAGAAAAGGCAGGGGGGAGGAAGGAGGGAAGGATAAGGGAGAGAAAAGGCAGGGGGGAGGAAGGAGGGAAGGATAAGGGAGAGAAAAGGCAGGGGGGAGGAAGGAGGGAAGGATAAGGTAGAGAAAATACAGGGGGACATATGAAGGGTTAAGGAGTAAGAAGCA